>BQNB010123416.1:6685-20103 GCA_026074375.1 Tanacetum coccineum
TACCTTTTAGGTATTTGAAAATTCTCTTTACAACAATAAGGTGGGATTCCTTAGGATTTGCTTGATATCTTGCACAGAGACAAATCGAGAATTGAATGTTAGGTTTGCTAGCAGTCAGATACATCAGTTATCCAATCATACCTCTGAACTGAGTCTCATTTATAGATTTGTCATTGAGATCAGGTCCTAAGTTATAAGGGGGTACCATTGGAGTCTTGACTGACGAACCATTTATGTCATACTTTTTAAGCAGATCCTTGACATATTTTTCATGATAGATTGAAATGCCTCTTTTAGATTGTTTAATCTGAACTCCAAGGAAATAGGTGAGGACACCCATCATGCTCATTTCATATCTTTGAGTCATCAGTTTTGCAAACTGTTTGCATAATTTTGTGTTGGTGGACCCAAAGATAATATCATCAACATAGATTTACACCAAAATCACATTAGTTTGAGTTTTGTAGACAAACTTAGTGTTGTCTATCTTACCTCTTACAAACTTATGTTCAGTGAGATAGGTTGAGAGAGTTTCATACCATGCTCTTGGAGCTTGTTTAAGTCCATAAAGGGCTTTGTCCAATTTGAACACATGGTTAGGGAACTCACTGCTCTCAAAACCTGGAGGTTGTTTGACATAAACTTCTTCTTTTAGTTTACCATTAAGGAATACACTTTTGACATCCATTTGATAAACTATGAAGTTCATGTAAGTGGCAAAGGCAAGAAAGATCCTAATTGCTTCAAGTCTTGCAACAGGAGCAAAGGTTTCATCATAGTCTATGACTTCTTGCTGATTGTAGCCTTGAGCTACAAGTTTTGCCTTATTTTTGATGATAATTCTAGTTTCATCTCTTTTATTTCTGAACACCCATTTTGATCCAATGATGGTTTTTACATAAGGTACAGGAACCAATATCCAGACTTTGTTTCTGGAAAATTGATTTAATTCATCTTGTATAGCATCAACCCATCTAATATGTTTTACTGCTTTAGAGACATTTTTAGGTTCCTATTTAGATAGAAAGTCTACGAAGAGACATTCATGAGCTGAAGCAGCACTGAGGGTTTTAGCCATGGCTCGAGTAAGCATTCTTGCTCCTGGATTAGCTATTATGTTAACCAGCTCAATGTGTTTGTCTTGAGACCATCTGTCTTAAGGAGCTAGAGAGGCCATGGAAGGGATAGATGATGAAGGACCAGTTCTGATTGGAATTGCATTTAGTGTTGAAGTATCCTCTATTAGAGAGGATAAAGGTTCAGTGATTTGAACATCTTTAGTGTTTAGGAAGTTATTAATGATATGATTATCATTGTTGTGATTTGAGTGTTCAAGATGATCATTAGTTAAGATTTCATCAGCTTGAACAGGATGATCATTTTGATCATTTTGATCATTTTGATCCATTTGATGATTTTGAGCAGCTTGATCATTTTGATCAAGTAAAGCATCAGCATCAGCGATAATAGGTTCAGGTTTCTCATAAGGTTCTATGTACTGAACATCATTGCTATCAACTTGATACCTTTGCGAAGGTTCATATGTATGAAGATATTCATCAGGTGGATATCTTTCTAATTCAGCAATGTTGATATCATCAACTAAAGGTTTTGAAAGTTTGATAGCTTTAGTGCTTTCATTAAATGTGATGTGGTAAGCTTCTTTAGTTTGTTGTCTTCTTGTATTGAAGACCCTAAAGGCTTTGGAAACAAGTAAGTGTTCTTTATGATTGTGGATGAAAGCTAGACATCCAAAGACATGAAATAAGTCGATGTTTGGATGTCTCCCACAAAAAAATTTCATAGGGAGTTTTGAGATGTCTTTTAACAATAGTGGACTTATTTTGAGTATAGCATGCAGTGGCTACAGCTTCAGTCCAGTATTGTTTTGAAAAGATAGATCTTGACAACATTATTCTTGTAGCTTCTATGAGAGTTTTATTTTTCCTTTCAGCAACACCATTTTGTTCAGGTGTGTAAGGAGTTTGTGAAATCCCTTTTACATCACAGAAGTTGACAAGAATGCTATTTCTGAATTCAGTACCATTATTAGTCCTGAGTAGTTTGACTTTGATGTCATTTTGATTTTCAACTCTTTTGATGAAGGAGATAATGGTTTCAGGTGCATGGATTTTTTTTCCAAGAATTATAGCCAAATGTAGCTTGAGTACTCATCAACAATGACAAAGTTATACTTTTCATGGTTAATGGACCTGGGAGTTACAGGACCAAACAAGTCCATGTGAAGAAGATGAAGACATTTTTTAATTGATGAGGTTTGTTTTGTTTTGAAGCTGGTTCTATGATGCTTTATGTTGATCCCTATGCGAAATCTAGCTTGTAATACTAAGAAGAACAATGAAACAGTAAAACAAGATCTTGCTAAACTTTCAATATATTAAACATAATCAAAGTTACAGAATAACCTTGAAACTATAAATACTAACTATATTTGCTATAAAGACTATATTAAACTTGATATCTAGATCTATGCCGTAGGGTTCCTTTTATACACAAAGGAAACCCTAATAGGCTTACAAAACGCATTACATGATCATGCATGTCTATTCCTAATATATCTCATGCATATCACATAAGCAATACTAACTATTATAACTAACAATACTAATAGACTGACAGTACTAACATTTTGTACTGATAGTACTAACTATAACACTAACAGTACTAACTTTGCTTGGCAGTACTAAGTCTTCTCTTGGCAGTACTAAGTTAAACCAGCAGCAGAAACTTGTAGAAGCCCTTAATTCCCAATAATCCTCCCCTAAACTTGTGATTTACCTTCAAATCATCAAGTTTCTGAATTAAATCTTCTATGTGGAGAGGATGCTTCCAAACACTTTACTGTCTTGGTCTGTTTGCTAGTATGAATATTTTCTTTAAAAGTTTATTTGCCATCTCTGAAGATTGTTCTACTAACAGCTTGTTACACAACATCAAAGTTAAAATCCCTCTTGTCAATGGATAATATTTCTCAACCAACATGTAGATATCATGTCCTCTGTCTGTAGATATATGGTGAACACCACATGTATCATATAACCTCCATGTCAATGGATCAAGCATATATCTCTAAAGCTTCCACAGAATGTCATCAATATCAGGTTCAAACAACCTTTTCAATTCAACCTATAATGTTCTTTCTTTATCATCAGTAGGATCTGTTGAACTGAATCTTTCTTTAACCAAACTTCATAGCTTATCTAGGTCATCTCTATCAAATTTCTTTAACATGTCATCAAAAGCCTGATAAGCTTCTGTATGGTTTCCAACTCTGATAATTTTCCAATACTTTCTTGTGTCTTCAGAGTAAACCTCCCAGTCTATGATTAGATATTTGACCAGTAGGGCTTCAACATAGATTTATTCCACTGGAACTATCATCATTAATTTCTGTAGCTCTTCTTCTGATAATTCCGTTTCCTCTTCATCTACTTGTTCTTCATTAGTCTTTTGCCTCTTAGACCCTTCATGGTCAAGTTCTGTTTCTGTAGTTCTTTTAGAACTTCCAGTTGATATCTTAGGAACTAATCTGTCACTCTCTATGGGAACAAAATCTTTTACCCTCTTCATTGTAGTCTCAAATAACTCCTTGATCTCATCAAAGGAATGTTTCTTCAATTGTTGTAGAGTGTGACTTCCCATATTCTTGATATAATTACACATGTAAGTTCTTTGTTGAGCTTGAGTCATGGGCTTGTTCCTTCATTATATTCGGCTCTTTTTGGCAAACAATCTCTTTCTTTCATTTATCATTTCTACAAGCAGTCTTGCTTTCTCAACTTCAGAGAATTTTCCTCTTTCTTCTGCTTGTAACTTCTGTGCTATTTCTTCATCAGCTTTAATTTGAGCTTGTATGTTATCCCATTCTTCAGCATTGAAAGTGTTAGCTTCTTCATGAACTCTGGCTATCCTTTGCCTTTCTTCTTCATCAAGTTGTTCTTGTAATCTCAGAGCTTCTTTATACCCAAGCCTTTCTTGCTCTAGTTGCAACTTTGTTTTCTTCTGAACAGGTTCAGCTTCTTTCATAATCGCTTTGCCTTTATCTTTTCTCTTTGCTACACTTCTTCTGATGTACACTAAACTTTCAGCAGCAATTTTAACTTCAAGGTTGACAGTACTAACTTCTGCGCCAGCAGTACTAACTGGTACATTAGCAGTACTAATATGAGGCTCAGCAGTATAAACTTCTTCAGGAGCAGTAAAATCAAAATTAGGTTCCAAATCATTCTCATGCCACCCTTGAGTCTGTGCACCCATCTGTACTAGAGTAATTCCCTCATCTTTATCAAGCTAAGCAATCTTCCTCCCCTGTTTGGAAGGATCCTCCAAATCATCTTCATCTTCTGAAACAATAAGTCTGACCCTTCTTCTAGCTTTGCTTGACTTAATTCTGTTCTCTAACTTATTCACCTTCATGATGAGCTTAGTGTAAGCAGCACCATGTGTCAGTTTAGTCTGCTTCAAGTCAGATTACAAACTCTCCACTTTCTAGGATAATGTGGTACAAAGAACCATCACTTCATGAAGTGTCATACTTCCCTCATCACTTCCAAGTAAGTGAACTCTTGGGAGAGGTGAATCATGGGGCATGGTAGCAGCCTCTTTTGCAACATGGGTTGTTTGCATAGATGGTGGTGAATTTGGTGGTTGTGAGGTGGATGGAGCACTAGTGGGTGTGTGATGGGACTCAACTAGGATTGTTGATCCTTTGCCCTGAAAAATTGGGCCCTGAACAAGCATTGTTGCAAATATTGGAATGTCCACCCTATTATAACCCTTAGAAATCCTTCTCATATTGCCAAAACATTTTTGAGTAAGAGTATGAGCAATATAAGTTCTTTTGTGAGGTAGAAGCTATCTTTTGTGCTTGTTCAAAAAGATTTGTATAAATCTTGGATACATTAAAATTTTAGACTGATTATCCAAGTTTTTCAACATGCCATCAAAAATCAATTTTGAAAAATTAAAGGTTCTGTCTGTGGCAAAGCAAATGATAGCAGTGGCTATGTAGCTACTAAATTGATCCCAAGCAGTTTTCTTAGCACTCAAACAATGAAGGATGGTATGAATCAAAAACCTCTATTGAGGGGAAAAGTGTCCATTTTGAAAAGTTAATATGTCAGAATTGGACACATACCCCATAAGAGCAAGTTGCTCAAAAATCTCAGTATTAGGTAAAGTATTAATACCCATCAGAAATCTTCCTATGCATTGAGATGCCTTCTGATATAATGCATCCAAGTAATAGTCTTAACTCCCTCCCATCAATGGTAGCCAGTTCATTTCCATCTCTCCATTCTCAAATGTTGCTCAGAAGCAGTTTTGCAAAACTGATGATGAGTGGGGAAACAATAGAATGGTAGATTTTCAGTAAGAGCATTACTTAATATGAGTTAGAATTGATAAAAACCACTATCTAATGAAATCCTTCACTTCCCCTATGGTTATCTTCAAGAAGGCGACCATATGTGTTTGTCACAGAAGACCCAAATTCACCATTCAATTAGAAAAGTAGGATTAGGAGGTTCTGGATAGATCATGGATGAGAGTATTTATGTTTGGTAAAGGTAACTTCAGATAAAAGAGAGTACTTAAGGTTTTTTGATTGACCAACTGAATAAAATTGAGTAATTCTCTTGAAGAAATCTTTTGATAAAAAAGAAAGTTCAAGGATTTAATCCAAATCAAAGAAACCTATATAGTCAAAGTAGTTGGCGGAAATATCTCAACGTCTATCTTTAATTTAATGATAATAATGTGTATAGGCCACAAAACAGTACTAACGGTCAACCAACAGTACTAAGTTTAGCCTAACAGTACTAACTTTAAGCCCAGTCGTATTAACTTTACCCAGTAGTATTAAGATATGCCTGGCTATACTAACTTAATACTGGCAGTATTAGGTTTATGCCTAGCAGTATCAACTCCAATTCTGCTCCAACGAGCATTTCAATCATAAATTTAAATTCTCACAAGCTCTTTGTTTGTGTTTCAGCTCACTATATCTCTCATTTCTTTTTCTCACCAATTCAGACAGTTTTGTACAATGTTCCATCAATTCCATTAGTTTCATGCTGTCTTATCCACTTCCAAGTATGTGAACTCTTAAGAGAGGTGGGTCATTAGACTATTTAGATATAGTCTTAAACCTAGTTTGAGCATCTACACCCCCCAATATGGTATCTTAGCACCTGGGACCACTACCTGAACCAGCTCCCTAAGGACTTGGCTCATTAAGTGTTGCCATGGATTGGGTCCTATTGATGTTACCACTATCATGCTCTACTTCTAAGCTAGAAGAAGTAGTGGTAGCCCTTTCCATTCTGTCATCCAACTCCTTATGGACAGCATCATCACTAACCTTTCTAGGGGGACCACCAGACTGAGGTATCTTAGTGTCCTGACCTCTTTTTGGTATTTGACTCTTTACACACTTTTGTTTGATGTTACATGTCCTTCCATCTATTCTTGACTACATATTGACATAATTAGCCTCCCCTCAAGCAATACTTCAGAGGTGAAGCATTCAATACCATGTACTCAGTATGCTTAGCCTGCAAATGTTAGTCCAAAACCAAGAATACTCAATCCAAAGTATTTTCTTATTTAAAAGTATTAATTATGACTAACAGTTTGAACTAGCAGTCTTAAGTATAACTAGCAGTACTAATTATACTTAGCAGTACTAAAACCTGCCTAGTAGTATTAACCTTACAACTACCAGTTTTATTTCCAAATTTATCTCTAATACTATCTCCAAATCATATTAATCATTAGTCTAACAAACACATCTTCAGAGATTAAGTAATCCAATGCTAGCAATCAGAAAGTTAAACCTGCTAACATCAAATGCCTTTGTGAGAAGATCTACAACATTGTGATCTGTATGTATCTTAATCACTTGAATGAGCCTCTTCTCATAAGAATCTTTGATGAAATGGTGCCTTATTTCAATGTGCTTGGTTTTAGAATGAAACACTGGATTCTTCACAATACAAATGGTGCTTTCATTATCAATGTAAATCTTGGTGTTCATGAAATTGAACCCATAATCAAGCATCTGATTTTGGATCCACAACACCTGTCCACAGCAATTTGCAGCAGCAACATACTCTGCTTCAGTAGTGGAGTTGGCAACTATAGTTTGCTTTTTACATTGCCATGAAATCAACCTTTTGCCAAGAAATTGACAACCTCCTGTTGTGGATTTCCTGTCAAGGCTAGCTCCAGCATAATCACTATCAGAAAAAGCTTCCAAGTCAAATGGTGAATCCCTAGGATACCAAAGGCCCAATTTAGGTTGACCTTTCAAGTATCTAAAGATCCTCTTCACAGCATGAAGATGTGAGACTTTAGGAGTAACTTGGAACCTTGCACAAGCACAAACAGCAAACATTATGTCAGGCCTAGAAGCTGTCAAGTACATCAATGATCCAATCATTGATCTGTATAAATGAACATCCACATCCTCAGCTTCTTCATCCTTGAGTAATGCCTTGTTAGTCTCAATTAGAGTGCTTGTTGTCTTCATTATGACAAAATCAAACTTCTTCAATATATCAGCCACATACTTGTCTTGGCTGATGAAGATTCCATCATCTTTCTGCTTTACTTGTAACCCTAAGAAGAAAGTAAGCTCCCCCATAGAACTCATATGGAATCTCTTATGCATCATCTACTCAAACTCAACACATAAAGACTTCTTTGTAGATCCAAAGATGATGTCATCAACATAAACCTGCACTAATAGGATATCACCTTTATCCTTCTTGATGAATAAAGTCTTATCAATAGTGCCTCTTCTAAATCCATTTTTTAATAAGTAGGTAGGCAATGTCTCATACTAGGCTCTAAGAGCTTGATGTAGACCATATAAAGCTTTTTCTACTTTATAAATTTTGTTAGGGAACTGTGGATCTTCAAAACCAGGAGGTTGGCACACATACACCTCCTCTTCAATAGTACCATATAAAAAGGCACTCTTCACATCCATCTGGTACACAATAAACCTCATAAATGATGCATAGGCCAAAAATAACCTGATTGCTTCTATCCTACCAACAGGAGCAAAAACCTCATCATAATCAATGCCTTCTTCTTGGGTGTAACCTTGTGCAACCAGTCTTGCCTTGTTTCTAACTACTATTCCTCTCTCATCTTTCTTGTTTCTATAGACCCATTTTGTTCTAATGGCATGCTTGCCTTTGGGTAAATTAACCAATCTCCAAACCTTCTGCAATCTAAACTGTAGCAACTCATCTTGCATTGCCTCTATTCAGCTTGGATCTGTCAAAGCTTGTGTCACCTTCTTGGGTTCTATTTGTGAGAGAAAACAGGAAACTAAGCAGTTTTGATAATCTTTATGATTTGTTCTCCTCTGCTTTTTTATGTAACTGACGATAGCATGTTCTTTGGAAATCTTAGTCATCCTCCTTGTTTGAGTAGCTGAATTTATGTCTCCAATGATCTGGTCTTTAGAATGATCCTTATGAATTCTGGTTGTGGGAATAGGACTGACATTCATGGTGGTTTCCAAGTTGTTAAGGTCAGCCTCTGCACCCACATCTTCATCATCATATGCACCACTAAAGATACGAGTATTTAGAAGATCAGTAATATCCTCTAAATCAGGCATAAGAGGATCAGTTGGAAGATCATCAGCATTAGTAAAAATTTGTCCAACAGTACTAACAGATGGACTAACAATACTAACTCTGTTAGTGCTGTTAGCATAACCTTCCTTCTGTGGAACAAGTAAATTATCCAATTCAGCTCTAAAATCTTGCACATTCTGGACATCTTCTTTATTCGAAGCTCCTCCTTCTTTTTCTTGAACATTTCTTTCACCCTCATTTGCTGGTTCTTCATTAGTCTTTTTACCAGCATCATCAGCATCTACATCCTCTGAGCTCTGTGGACTATTATAAAGTAATGGTAGCAAAATATATTGTTAAGTAGGTAATACATCAACATTATCCTTGATACCTGCATTCTTATTAGTTTGATTCTCTACAGTAACTGGCTCATAATTCATAGAGTTTGTTAGTAAATCAATATCAAATAGCCAATCTGGTCCACTCCCTGCAACATTGGGTTTGTTTTCAAGAACGTTTATGTGCAGGTTATCCTCTACTTTCCTAGTTCTAGTGTTAAATACCCTAAAAGCCTTGCTATTTATAGAGTATCCAACAAAGAACCCTTCATCAGCCTTCTTATCAAATTTGCCTAGAGGATCTAACGTATTAAGAATAGTCACAGAGTACCCAAAAGGTCTCATAAAACTTATACTAGGTGGTCTACTATGTAATAGTTCATAAGGTGTCTTGTTGTGACGCTTGGCCACTAAAACCCTATTCTTAACATAACAAGCAGTACTAACTGCTTTAGCCCAAAATATAGTAGGTAATAATGAATCTGCTAGCATAGTCCTAGCTGCCTCTATTAGTGTCATATTCTTTCTTTCAGCAACTCTATTTTGTTGTGAAGTTCTGGCAACACTAAACTCCCTCTTAATCCTTTTCATCCCAAAGAACTGATTCATGTAAAAGTATTTTGTTTGATGCTCGAATATCAAATATTTTGAATTTTGATTCTATTTCTAATAATGAAAAGCAAAAACAAATAAAGGCAAGCTAACAAATTAAGCAATTAAAGAATTAAACGTAAAAACGATAACGAGAATAAAAAAACGCGACTAATTAAGCAAATAACACAAATTTAAATCCTAAAAATGCAAAATGCTATATTTTAAACTTAAATGTACTAAAATAAAAAAAGTAATTATATATATATATATATATATATATATATATATATATATATATATATATATTATTTTAACTTTTTTTTATTTTTAAACAATTAAACCACTTTCTGATCATAGATATTAATAAAAATTACTAAACTATTTTATAAAAATTTAAGAAAATTCCTAAAAGTGCTTAATACTATTCTTAAGGTTTCTAAAGAAAAATGGTTCAAAAAACTCAAGCCAAAAAGCTGTTAAAATTCGTATAAGCTAGATAAGCTTAAAACTGAAAACAAGTATAAAAGATTAATGTTGCATATGTCTAACAGAAAAGTCCCAAGGGCGCTACTGGTTAGGGTGTTGGTATGCTAAGGGGGAGGTCACGGGTTCGAAACCTGTGACTTACCTTTTTACAAAAATATAATTTTTTTTATTTTCTTTTTGAAAAAGCTAAACTATAAGAAGAATTAAGCAACTTTAATTAAGCAACTTTTTCTAAAACTTATTTTTAAGTCAGTGAAAAGCAAATTGAAGTGACAGTTTACTTAAAAGTCCATTTTTTTTGCTTACAGCAAAGGTTGCTTGACTTTTATAAGCACTTAATAAGACCAAATAAGCTAACTAAAGGCAAATAAGCTGGTGCAAACCTAGTCCTAATCCTAATAAGAAATTATGACTAATAATAACCAAACAAAATAAGCTAAAAAGTACTGAAAGCATATTAGAACAAACATACATTTAAAAACAGGACTAAAAGGAATTAACCACTACTTTAAGGGGGCTTTTTAGCTTTCTATAGGGGAACCAGGGAAGGTGGGGGGGGGGCCCACAATCAATTAAAATAAACCACACTCCCTTAATAAGCTAAAAGAAAAAGCTAATAAACCTAAAACAGATTAAGTCTAATACTCAAAGAACACAAATAAGCTGACATTAAGCAAACAAAATAAAGAAATAAGCTAGAAAATGAACTTTTGAAATGACAGTTTATACTATTGTTTCTGGCTTTTTGAAATGGATGACAAATTTTAAGCTAAAAATAAGACTCAATAAGCAAAAACTAAAGACTAATAGCTTTAAACAGATTTATATCATGACTCAATAAGCAAATACAAACTAATCTTAAGCTATTAAAACTATTAAATAAGCTAAAATTCCAAATTAAAGCAGTCTGCATACATCACTTTTGATAATGACTTTTCTTTGCTAAAAGGCTTTTTGCAATTAACTTTCAAGACTCTTAAGTGACTTTTGCCAAACTAAAACTCTAAACAAATTTAGACAAAATTAAAACAAGCTAAATTCAACCTAAATGAATCAAAGATAAGCTAAAACCAACCTACAATTAACCTGATTATAATAAACTACTTCTAAGAATGAACTCTAATTAACTAAACTTGTTTTAAGCTAAAATTTTAAGAGAAAATGTCAAGGTCTAATGACTCAAGACAGAGGGACTTTGATACTCTTAGAATCTATTTTGAACACAAAAAGCACACCTCAAATCCATTATTGAGAAAATAATCTAATAAGCTATTTAAAAACTCATTGGACTAACATATAAGAGAATTTGCTAACTTAGATTTCTAATCTTAATAAAGCTTATCCTAAACTTGAGAAAACTAATCCTAAGGCTTAATTAGAGCTAATGAAAACCAATTTGAAACTGTCTAGCAAACTAAAAACAGATTTAAACCTCATTTGACCCCATTGGTTAAAACCTTTTTCCCAAACACCCCTTTAATCCTAAATTTAAATTTATAGCCAAAAAAGAATCATTTTTAAGCTTATGATCTCTAAAAACATATTAATAACTAAGATAATTAAATGGGACTAATAAGCTAAAATCTAGAAAAATTAAGCACTCAGAAATAAGCTATACTTAATAAGCTAAATTTTGCTCAATGATGACAAATTCTATTAAAACTTAAACCAAACTACTATAATCTAAACATAATAAGCTATAACTAGACAGAAATAAGCAAAATTAAGCTTGCTAAGCAATATAAGCAAAATAATAAGCAAACAAATATTAAGCTGTAAAATGAGTAAAGAAGAAGTTTACCTTTTGTCACCTGTCTAACAGGGACCTTAAATGCTCTATAGAGCTTAAATCAACAAGCTTTAGCTTATCATAGATAAGCTGGTAATGTCCATAAGCCTTTCCCTTTTTGGCTTATCATCTAATAGTTAAGCTGAGGTAATTTGAGGGAGATTTAAAGATGAATACCAATTCAGCTCAGCTTTGGGTACGTTTAGCTAAATGATCAATAGTCTATAAGAGAATGAGCTTATTTTGAGCTTATTAGCTTAACTAAAACATTTTTAAACCATTATAAGTAAAGTCATAATTTAAAACGAACAATTTACTGAACTTTAAGTTTATTAATACTCAACAGTACAAGCTTATGAAAGAGAGAATTACATTAATAAAAAGACATTTAAGCTAAAGATACAATAAGCTACTATAATAAGCTACTACTAAAATCCTACACGTTCCATCTCTCTGTGAAAAACTCCTCTAT
Organism: Tanacetum coccineum; assembly: GCA_026074375.1. NCBI lineage: Eukaryota > Viridiplantae > Streptophyta > Magnoliopsida > Asterales > Asteraceae > Tanacetum > Tanacetum coccineum. The sequence goes on from BQNB010123416.1 coordinate 18,980, forward strand.
TTATAGTGATGTGAGGAAGATTCTAGGCTCTTGAGACGCTCCCCCAACTTCAATCCTGACCCTTGAATCATTCAATCATCTCTTTCATCCCTTGGATCCTCTCCACGTTTCTCAACCAATAACAGCATAGAGGATTGCCAGCATGTCAATGAGATGTCAGGGTTGTCAGGTTCTTCTAGAAGCTAATTAAGCGTGGGGTGAAAAGGTGATTTACCCTGGTTGTGAGTTGTTGTAAAAACAAAGGAGGGAAAAAATGAAACAGATGAACAATAAAGTTCTTTTGACCTGTTATAAAACTTTAACCTGGGTTAATGAGAAGTGGTGTTGGGCTTGACTTTGTATTGGATTGGGCCAGGAATGGGTAAAAGGTTAAATGGATTTTGGACATGGTTATTATATAGTATGGATACAAAGTTAATGGGCTGACCCGGCCCATTAAAATAGGTACGGGTTGGTCCTTTAAAAATGTATACATCTTCGGCTTCAATTTCTTTCACTCTTTCCATTCCCGTGCTTGGTTTTGTCCGTTTTTACTTAGTTTTTGTCCTTTTATTTAATATCCGTTCCTGCAAAACACAAATCACAAAATACACATACACAATATATTTTTATGTCATTTTGGTTCATTATTGGTCTTTTTAGCTCATTTTTATTAGGTAAAAGGTATGTGTATTTAAGCACATACCAGGAACACTATAAACTCCAGCCATATGCTCGAACACTCCATGATATCTGTCCTAATGGTATGACTGCCTATACTCCATCCTCTCAATCGTCTCCTGACGTATCTCCATACATCCCATTCTATTATATTAATCCTGCATAGATGCTCTCGGAGGTATAGGGATACCAACTCTAGGCGCACCCGACTGTGGATCTTCAGGAATAAGATTACCATCAGAATCGATCAAATCCCTAAGTATAGTTTTATCCAAATCCCTATAATAAATTGGAGCACTCAAACTCCTTACAACATCCTCAGTCAACACCCTGCATTTCCTAGCAAGCTTAGTGATAAACTCTCCACAACAAATTTGACTATCTTTTTGTGTACCAGCTCCTTTCTTCTTCATCTATTTTGCAATCAACCAAGCCACATTTACATACCCGTTTTGGTGTCTAGC
>BQNB010123417.1:4337-17467 GCA_026074375.1 Tanacetum coccineum
ACAACACAACATTCTAGACCTCGTAATTAAAAGCACGAAAAGCATACACTAGCACCTCACATAAGTGTTTGGGATTCTCTTTTTCTCTCGGGTGTATAATAAATTATAACATAAAGGGGGAAACGGAAAATCAACACTCATTACTTGTCATAGCATATAAATTACCATAGGCTTGGTAAAGGATCAAACCTTCACCGCTGGGCGCAAGCATTATTCATTACTATCTAAGAGGTCTTTTCAAAGGGTTGTGGGGTGTAGGTGTAAGATAACATATAATGGAAACGAAAATGAATGAAATACATTTGGGTGGCTTTATGTGAACTTAGAGTGGAAGGGTTAGCTAATTATTTACACGAATGCACGCTGGTTTGATTGCTAAGCCAAGACTCGGACGAAGATATACAAACTATACACAACTCTACATCAATCTCTTTCTTTTTCTTTTATATATTTTTTTTGAATAACATAATACATCATAACTTGGGGGTTTACAACACGTTCCCCTACACTCGAGCTTTTTACATACTCAATATTTACAATCTAACTAATGACCCGATTTGAGGTGGATCAAAATAACATGGAGATCATCTAACAAATATATGGGGGTATTGACTTAACTTTTCTTCCTCATTCTTCCGTGAAATAAATACTACCATGAATCCCAATCGTTCCAAAATTGTATTTACAAGGATAGGGACTTAGCAACCGTGTACTCAAATAATTAACTTGGGTTAAAACAATAATGTACTAAAAGCGAGTACATACAAGGTAGGCTAAGGCGATTTGGGTGTAACGATTAGTTTAAGGGTTACAATGCTCTTCATTAATAGTCCGGCTTAACCAGAAAATTACGAGAACCGTGGAAAAGGATAGGCACGGAGGGTTGTACTAGGGGTATCCTGCACTAAAGATGAGTGCATGGCAAAGGTGTGGGATAGTTATATGATCGATGTGACCATCATAACAATTACATGTTTAAAACATGGGTTAATCCTAATGTCTCTTATTAAGCAAATCCTAACACTTACTATGCGGTCTCGGAATGCATCACATTAACAAGTTCTAGAATTTAATATGCTACCGGTACACTCTTATAATCCTAAAGTAACCGATACCAATGTTCCAAAAAATGTGACAAAACCACGCATACACATCCGTAACGACGGAATAGACACACATGATTGCTTACTCCTTAACTCGAACAAGCTAAAGGTATAATATCTAAGGGCGAACCTCACATTTTGGGGATGGAATTTGAGGGTTTTTGTGCTAGTAATATAAATTCCTATTCATAAGACGCCATTAATACTCGGTTTTTGTCGGTATGTGTCATTAAAAAAAATGGGTCAAAATTACCTCTTATGCTATGTTTCGATATATTACCTATCATTTTAAGGACAAAGCAAATGGCAAATGAAAAAATAGTTTCTAAGGCTTATTTCCCCTTACACTTAAGTTGAACATTGTCCTCAATGTTCTATAGAAGTACCCGTAAAAACGAATTAATGGAAAAGGAAACAAGTAAAAGAAACTAGTACTCCCATGGTTTGTTCAATAATGGAGAAGAAACATGCGATGACTGGTTAAATCGTCCTCCAAGAATCATCCAATGAAACTTCCTAAGAACTTCCAAGCTTCTTCTCATCAAATATAACATGTAATCAAAGACAAAGACGACTATACAAAGCATAAAATGTGTGATATACAAATATACAATGTGAATTTAGGGTTTGACTCGATAAAGCAGTAAAGATAAGATGAGAGAATTGTCAAACTCATTGGTTTTGCAGGTTTATAACAGAAGAGTACATATTTTAAATGTTATGCAAGTTTTATTTTCAAAAATAATTAAAAACTTTAAGTTTTCTTTTAGGGGGGGGAGTTTCTGAACCTGGGCGTTTGACGCCGTCGGGGTTGTGGTGACCCCGTCACAGGTGTCGTGGTGACGGCGTCGCGTGTTAATCGTGACGCCGTCTCCACAGTATGTGAAAATGAAATTTTTGTTTTTGATGAAAAATTTCCTACACTTGATTCCTTAACTTAATTTCTGTATAAATAGCTGTATAAAACCTAAGATTTAATAATTCAATCATATGACTAGAAACTGACGCGAATTAATCTAAACAATTCATTAAACATGTTTGAATTTGACTTAAAGCCAAATAAATTCCCCTACACTTATTGTTTGCAAAATACCTTTGATTGAAATTAAGACGAGGTTAAAGACATGCAAAACATGATTACCAAATAGTCAAACAAATAAAACAAATTATAAGAAATAAAACACACATGACACTCCTAATATGCGAGAAAAGTAAATTGGGTTGCCTCCCAAGAAGCGCTTTTCTTTATTAACGAAACTTGTAGCTAGACTCGAAGTCACATTACTCTTTAAGCTTGATGATACTTATGGGGTTGGTCTTGAGTTTTTCAATTGTCTCCATAATCTTTGTAACTAGTCCGAGTTCATGCAAAGCCATTGTAAAATCCTTTTTCTTATTTTTAATGATAAAGCTTAAATCCCTTTTTTCTAACTTTTAAGTTTGTCCATGAAGAATGCTTCAAACTTTCCTGTTCAAAGGGGAAACGAGATTAATTCTTTTGATCTATAATGAATCCTAAACACGACCTCATCCCGTCTTTCTGGGCAAACCTAATTCAGTCCAAAGGACTCATCATAAGTGAGTTAGTTGTTAGTGCGAAAGGTTTTTCCTAAGACAATTCACTAAACCACTAATCAATGATGCTTCCCAAATCTTCTAAAATCATAAAGTCCACAACATAAATGAAAATCCAATAAATATATGCATGTTTTGGCTCAACCAACGAAGTTTGCAAAATTTGTATGGTGGTATGATTTTCCTACGTGCTTGAAATGTTTTTTCTATTATTTGTGTATAAGGCATGAGACAAAGATGTTAACAGGAGATTATAGATCTATGTATCAAGGCTCGTATAAACGGTGCCGATTACACAAGGAATCTTTAAACTCTAAGGGTTCGCCCTTTCCTAATCTTGGGTTTCTAGGGTCGAGAAAGGGGGTTGAGGTTCTCCTAATAGTTCCTTATGGTAAGCTATTCTTTTTCGTTAGGAAAACTATTTCTGAACAATTCTTCCTCAAAATTGTTTCTTCGTTGTGTTCTAATTCGAATTCCTGGTTCTATCCTCAAGGTTATAAAATCTCAGAGTCGAAAGATTGGTTGGTCATTTCATTAATGGGTTTGAAAAGGAGAGAATCAATAGTCTGCCTCATTGTTAATATCATGTTTATTCGGGCCGTGATACTTAGCGTGAGTAGTGTCAAAGGGTCCTGAGAAGGATTCCAAAGGTTGATGTGGATTCGTATTCTTCCATATGAAGAGTGGAATCGTAAATGAAAATTAACAAACAAACACACAAAGAAAAGATAGACTACAAGAAAGCTAATATGCGGGAATTAAATCACTTGAAAGGATTCAAGCGAGTAGAACTAAGCTAAACTATGATCAGAACCTAACTATTCCCCAGGCGGTGGCGCCAAAAACTTGATGTGCGGTCATCGTAGGACTTCTACACGAGAAGTTTTACAACTCCCTAGTAGTGTAACCTAATCGTTGTAGTGTATATGGAAAGACTCGGTTTTTGTTTATCGTTCACACTTGAGAAATATGTTGGGAAGGCTTGGATTCACGTCTAAAACAGAATTTAAGGGTTGAGGAAATTCTTTTGTATTTTTGAATTTAAATGGAACAGCCAAGTAAATCATATGTTTGAGAGATTGGTTGGTTTTAGCTAATAAACTAAATATAATTCTACGCTAAGGTGATAACCTAAATAAAAGATTTGTCTATTTAATCATGTATTACTCCCTAGATTGCTTCTCCTAGTGTTGTTGCCTTGTCACCCTTGTGATGATCTGTGTAACTATTTCCTAAATCATGAACGAATTACACGAACCCGCCGTCTACTTAGTATGCCGCTAGAGCAACGCACATGCAAGGTAGTATGAAGACTATTACACGGCCCCTAGGAGTTTACTAAGTGCATGTAAAATACATTAAAAGTGGATCAACCATATTAGGGGGCAAGGTAGTATGAAGACTGTTACCCGATGTTATCCTTTCTACACAATCATGTTTCCCTAGACATATCAACAGCAATTATAGACAGAAAGCTGGTTTTCTAAGACCTAACGTGCACATCCATCACAAGAAGCAACATCACTAAGATCTACATTCTAGGTTTCATACAATCATAAATAAACACAATAATAGGTTTAGCCAAGCATGTTAAAGATAAAGCAAGAACAATAGATCAAACAACACATAGACATATTGAATGATTAAGTAAACCTTCTTGATTAAAACATGAATTAGAAGAAGTACAATAGGGTTTTTAGGCCCTAAAATCGTATCCTACAGCTGCTAAACGAACTAGGGTTCGTACCCTCTTTTTATTCTAAAGTTACACACTGAAAACCCTAAATTCAGGTTTGTATATATAAGAAAATCGACGCGACGGCATCGCAATTTAGTCGTGACGCCGTCGTAAAATAAATCTTCTAGATCTGCATTTGAGTCGGTGCGAGCAGATGCCGTCTTGAAATGTGTGATGCCGTTACTTGATGAGTTGTGACGACGTCTAGTATAGCTTATGACGCCGTCTCCAGACTCTGTGAGCACAAATCTTCAAGAGTCTTGGTGTTGGTCCGTAGTCTAGTCTGTTTCTTCTCCAAATGAGCCCAAGTCACGTGTAATTCATCCAAATGAGAAATACCTGAAAAGGAACGATTAAGTACCTATTTTGGGCATAAACACACGATTTTAGGGGTTAAACGACCCTGAAAAAGTGTATAAAATGACACCTTATCAAAATTCAAGAGCAGTTCAACATAAATCAAGATAAATTAAACATGAATGTTCAAAATGAATTAAACCGTCTTCAGGAGATGCTGAACCTTAGAAATTATAATCAAGATCCTCCCGTTGACTTATATTATCTTGAGGGGAGTGACGAGGTAGATTTAGAGATTGATTTACTCACTAAGGAAAGTTCTGATACCCTCTTAATGGGGGATGAGGTTATTAACACTACTCCCGAAAGGGAAAATGATGAATTTATAAAGTCTAGTGTTGATGATCTTGTCCCAATCCCAAGGGAGTCGGAGGTGACACCGGTTTGTGATGATTTAGAGTGTGATATGCCTGTTAATACACCTTTGTCCACCACTGATGTTAGGGAAGAAAATTTTGATATCAATTCGACTCTAGGAGAATATGTGGTCGACTTTTTGATGGAGAACGTGGATGTGGCTGGCTTGCCTAGACATTTGGTTAAGCAACTTTTTAGTCATTTAGTCAAAAATATGAGTTTAACCAAAAGATTGTCTGATGAGCCTTTAGGTGATGATTCAAAACCTAGATCTTATGATGTGACTTTCTCAAACCCTCTCTTCGAATTTAATGATGATTTTACCTTAGGTAATGATAATTGGCTTTTTTATGAGGAGTTTGAGGACATTAGTAGCCTGGACCCTCCTAAGTTAGCATCATTGAATTATGAACCTTTAGGTAATTCTGATTCGATGTCTAGATCAATTGAGACTAGTGAGCTTATTTTGGAGGAGCTCACTGCTGAGATCGTCCAAGACGATTCAATTCCAACTAAAATTGATGATGGGTATTACGATTCAGAGGGAGACATTCTATTTTTGGAACATCTGCTTATCGAAGAGACCTTCTCCGATCCCACTCCTGCAATGTTACCTAAAAAATCTACCCTACTTGTCACACCACCTCCTGATTCTAAGGAAATTTAAGGGAGGTGGAAAGATTTAATCCTTTATCTCCGTGACACAGTCGGGTGGGAAGACGAGGGTGATGGAGACCCCTTATTTTAGATTTCATCATATGCCATCACCCCGTCCTGCTGCATACTCACCGAAGGAGGTGATGTATCCCTATTACCATCCTCACCTCACAACGGGTGATGGATTTGACCATGAAATTAAGAGTAAGTAACACTAGAGTCAACTAGAGACTCGAACAAAAACAAGCGCTTCTCAGGAGGCAACCCGTGCTATCTATCTATCAATTTTATTTTTATTTTTAGTTTTTATTTTGAATAAGTGGGATGTATTTTTAGCCTAAGTGTGGGGGAGTGCTTCTCTCCATGTTGTGTTTTGTGGTGCCCGTTTTTGCTTGTAGGATTCCCCATTATCGTAAAGACCATTGTGCTTGTTTTCAATCCTCCAATCACCGCGGTCTCCGATCATTTTCATGATTATATCATGGGAATCCTTAATCCTAGTTTATATTATTATATAATATATATATATATATATATATATATATATATATGATTTTATTTCCCTTTCACACTTGGAATTTTTAACATTTTCCTTTTTTGTTCTTAAGTGTGGGGTTAGCACCCGACATTTTGAACATTTAGGCCAATGTTCAGTTCTAAGTGTGAGGGGGGGGGGATTTTGTCGAAATGATCATACATGTGCCTATCCGTGTCCCTCGCAACCCCATTTTGACTAATATATTATTTTATTTTATTATAAAAAAAATGATGAAATGAAAAATGATGTAAAAATGAGAAAAGAATAATATATAAAAATGTGTAGAAATATGGCCCGTTGGCTTGAACGAGGGATATTTTTATTTGACAAGTAGTTCACCTCTAAGCTTTCGTGACTTAAGCGTTTTCTAAGGACTATTTTTTTTTGCAAGAACGAAAAAAATGTTAGAGTTGAATATAAGGTAGATGCTAAGCTGGAGTAGTTGGATCTCTATAGCTCAATAATGGGTTTAATGTGGCTTTTTGCTCTATCAGCTTTAAAAGCTATAAAAAATAAAATTTTCAATAAATAAAGTTGATTTGGTTTTTGCGATTCTTAGTTTTGATCCCTTCTTAGAGATTCTTTCTGATGAAAGTAAGGTACACCTCGAGGTTTTGTCAGTGTTGTGGGGATATAGGCTACCGATTCCTGACGGCTCGCTCCCGTTGTCTAGGTAGTTAAAAGACCACAAGATTTGAAATTTGGCTGTAATAATAATAATAATGTAATAAACTGAAGCCGAAATAAGACCATTGTTTCCTGTCGGTTCGTTCCCGATGTTGCAGTGTTTTAAAGGCGTTTGAAACTAATAATAATTATTAATAATCCTGAGAACTGATAAATGTTTGTTTTGTTTAGGGTCGGGTGTCGCTCTTGATGTTGCAGCCTTAAAAAAGGTCGAGGAAATTACCAAGGTCGAAATAAGACTATTGTTTCTGGTCGGTTCGCTCCCGATGTTGCAGTTGTTTAAAGGACCAAGGGATAATAATCTTGCAATAATAATCATAATAATAAAGCCAAATTTCAACTCCGGGGTTATCTAATATAGCCTCCGTCTCTGACTCGTTTTTTAGTTGAGTTTTCGGTTCCCTGATGAATCAAATAGGAAAACCCAAATCTGCGAAATTAGAACTTAATGTGGGACCATTATTCTTCAGCCATATGTCTCTTTAGGAAAGGATTTCAAACTAATTATGGTTTAAACCGGTTACCTTTATAGTAATAGGCCTTAATATATATCTAAAATAAATGATTCTCGTTTCATCATTATGTTTTTAAAATAAATCCTTAGAGGAAAATTCAGAATAAAGGGAGCGAAAAATAGATTTGCGTTTACACCACATTAGCATTTTGGAGTAGTGTTTTTAGCTTCTAGTTTATGTTTAACGTTATTTCATTTTAAGCTTGGTTGGGGATTATGAAAAGTCAAGGATGACGAACTCTTGTTCTTAAAGCCTTTTATATAAAATTAAAACTTTTTTACTTAACATTTTATCTTTTATTAAATAAGTGGTTAAAATGGGGGCGCTTTAGAAACAAATAATTTTTAACCATCTTGATGGACCTTTTTTGTTCTTGTTTGATACGAGGGGTTATAAGTTAAAGGGGGTTAAATTATTTCTTTACGGGCGTGTATTATAAACATTGTGTGTGGGACCAGCAATAGCTAAGTGTGGGAGAATTTGATGTGTGCTTAAACACACATCATTTATACCCCGAAAAACACTATAAATCAGAATAATAACCATGAAATATGCTTAATTATATTGCAAAATATGTTCGTATTGTGTTATTGTGTCTTTCAGGTACAAAGGGTTGAAAACGAAGCAAAAACGACGACTTTCAGATAAGATTTGATGACGTTTACACATTTTTCAAGATCAAGACGAAGTCAGAAAAATTCCTCGAGCATGCCATTGGAAAGAGCACGGAAATTCGAGTCCAACGATGCTTCAACTTTTATTAGGCCGGCCCGACTCCACTTATATGGGTCGGACCGACCCATACTTATCAAAAGCTCAAATAATATAATCTGCCCAGCAACAGAAATGCTACTCTCAACCCAACATCAGTAGTTTAACATAACTCAGTCCAAAACATATAAAATGGATCCGACCCAAGATTTAAAGGAAATGAGGACAAAGAATCCAGGCCCAGAGATGAAAGTAAATGAAATAGCCCTTATCTTTTGCTTTATATAAACGCAGCTAGAGGATACCATGAGATCTTATCTATCTTTACTATTTACTTTTCATTCGCAAGTAGGTTAGAGGTAGGAGTAGAATAGGATTTAAAGTAGGAGTTTCTTTTATGTAGTTTTTATTTCTAGGCTATTGTATTGGTTTGAGATTTAATTATTATTGTTCTGCTAGATTTGTTGCTATATGATTTCGAGTTAATGGTTGTTGATGGTTCTATTGGGTTGAAGATTTCACAGGTTTAAGTTTAGTTTAGGTTGGAATCGATTTATTTATTTTGGTTCAAAGCTTATTCGTGATGCGCTTGTTAGCTTGGTTTGGATTTAATTTGTGTACGGATTTGATATTCGGTGATTTTTTGTTCGAATTGGTTCATTCTTATTTAATGTTAGTTTGGATATTGCTTCAAGTGGAATGGTAATTTGAGTAGAATAAATATAGCAGTAGGAGTAAATTAGAAAATAGAAGGAGCAGATTCATAGGAGTAGGATAGCAGTAGGTAGTTTTTGACTGGGATTTAATCATAAAGCTTTTGGATGGGTTTCTAAAGCTTATGGAGATGGGTATTTTGGTATCGAGTGAGCGAGGGTGAGCTGTTTGGTATGGTCCGCTAGTATGTCGTATCACCGTTTACTAATCCAATTTGGTGACCTCTAGTACGGTTTCAATCTTTGACAATATTATCGATTTATTTTCCCTATAAAAGTGCAAGGTTTAGCTTATCGTTATTATTGTGTGGTTTTATTAGTTCTCGTAGTGGATTATGATAAATTTATCACGAGAGAGTTTTGTATATGCATGTTCAGTAGGTTGCGATTATGAATTAAGTGTGATAAAAAGAGATTTTTTGATTAACTAATTTTAATCATTATTTTAGATTCTTATTTTGAATATTTCGAAGGGCAAAAGCCAGAGAAATAGTCAAACATCAAATCTAGTAATTAATACCTTCATAAGATATCGTTTTCAAAATAAATCAACGTTGTGAGAAAATGATATGTTTACGGGTATTAATTCATCAAAATTATATAGAGTAATTTGTACCAAAATAAATGATTGTTTTCAATAACAACCAACGTTGTGAGAAAACAATTTTTTTAAAAACGGCACTAATTCTTTATTAACTCTTTCCTTCACACTTAATGATCTTTTGCCTCGCTTGACAAGCATATCCGTTTTACATAGTTTAGATTTATTTGCTTAGTTTTATTATTGATTATTATATTATTAGTATAAATATCCAAAACAAAAACAAAAAGATAATCAATCATCAAACGACAAACATAACCGTAAATCTTAATTCAATTCTCGACGTGGATACGACATCCGAAAGATTGATTATTACTTTTCCTAAAGTAATTTTTACATCCGACGGATATACTATATATATTATTTCAACACGCGTTTGACGTCTTATCAGTCATCTATCTTAGGGAGGGGATAACGGTTCTTGATGGTCGCTTATCAACCACTATAGTACTATAACACATCCTAAATGAACCGTCCTTCTTCTTGACGAATAATAACCGGTGCTCCCCATGGCGATGAACTTGGTCTAATGAAACTCTTATCCTGAAGTTCTCATGGTAGAACCATGACAACTACCTCCACTTTAAATGCGCCAAACGATAAGGGAGAATTCACGGCCGTTATGGCTACCAAGTGATTAACGGTCGAAAACAAACACAAATTCTTGAGATTGTGGAAATCCTGATAGGTCATTCGGAAAAAATTATAAACATCAGGTAAAGTTCCTAACAATAATAATTTCCTCAAAATCCTGCTCTTTTTCGTGGTCTTTGCACTCATGGGGTATCTCACCTGCTCTTATGGTCTTTCTCCTAAGACTCTAAGTATTTCGCCATGTGGTAGTGGAATCCTAACCACCTTCTCATGGCAATCTATTTTGGCCTTGTGCCGGGACAACCAGTCAATTCTTACGATCACATCAAAACTCCTATGTCCAAATGGTATCAAGTTGATGCAGAATGTATGACCTTCTATCTCCAGTTTACAACCGCGTATAACCTTATTGATTTCTACTAGTTGTCCGCTGGCTATTTCAATCTCATAGCTAAAACCTATGTCACTAGGCTCTATGTCTAACAAAGGTATGAAAGTAGTGGAAACAAAGCTATAGTCAGCACCGGAATCGAATAGTGTTATAGCATAATGCTTGTTTAGAGTGAACGTACCCGTCATAATGTTCGGGTCTTGGCGAGCTTCCTCTGCTCTCATCATGAATGCTCCTTCACGTGTCTGATTGCCATTGTTTCCACGACCTTGACCTCCCTCAATAGCCATAGGTTGGTTTTGACGATTTCCTCTTGGTCTTGGTGCTCGGTTTAACCTAAGGCATGCCGATTTGTAGTGATCAGTACCACCACACTCAAAACACGCCCCTTGAGCAGTTGTCAGGATTCTAGCATTTACAGGAGTCACCATCTTAGGCCCCGCCCTACAGTCCCTTGCAAAGTGTCCTAGGCGATTGCAGTTCGTACACTTACGACAAGGCATCTCAGGGTTATGGTGAAAGTTACAGTTTGTACACTTAGGTGTTGTACCCGTGTACTCCCTCCTAACAGGGTTAGTGATTGTGACAAACACCCTACCAGTCCTAGATCTCTTGTTGTCATCCCTAGAATTTTCATTCCTACTCAATTCCCCACCATTTCCACTCTTCTCAGTATTCTTCTTCAACGATCCATTCCTAATTGCCTCATCGGTTAGCATTCCAGCTTTTAACACCGCACTCTGAATTATTAGCGGCTCCGTTGCTGCCACCATCGTACGGATATGTGGAGTAAGGCCATAGATGTACCTCTCAATCCTTTTGTTCTCAGGGGTAACCAAATGAGGGACTAACCTAGCAAGCTCATAGAAATGATCAGTGTACGCAGCATGGCCAGCTCCGACCATCGTGTGACACCAAAACTCAATTTCCAGCTTATGCATCTCATTGTTTGGACAAAACTCCTTACTCATCAACACCTTAAAATCCTCCCAGGTCATGCCAACTGCGACTTCCCAACCTTGTCTGGACCTGGGTATTCCACCATGCCAGTGCCTTACCGATAAACGAACCGGCAGTGTACTGGACCTTCTGGTTAGCTCCACACCCACTCATGTCCTGGACTGATTCCAATTTCTCGATCCAGCGAGTGTAGACTATCGCACCACCCTTCCCATAATAATCCTTTGGGTTACACGCCATAAACTCCTTGTACGAACAACCAATTCGACCATTACCTACGTTAGCACTCCTAACATCACCCTGGATGTTCTTAGCGTGATTACCTACTTGAGCAATAATGGTAGGAAGTAGGTCTAGCAATTGCTGAGCGATAACCGTGGAGAAGTCAGGGAATTCATCGACGCCTACATTTTCCCCAACACCTTGGTCATCTCCTTGACCATCTCGATCACCAGTTCGACCACCAACTCTGCCTGTTGGTTCTCCAGCTCTTCCACCTCCTCTACCAGTCCATCCACCCGTCCTTCCACCTCATGGTGCAGCAGTCTCTCGACTTGCACTTCGTGTCTGTCATCCTTGGCGACATTGTCTACGCGAGGGAGGATATAGGTAATGTTAGTTAGGAGGGAGATTTCACACATAGACGGTCCTAATGTACTATAGTACGCATATATACGATCCTAAGGTGTCAACCTCGATTTGAGCGAACAGGATAGCCAAGTCTACGTAGGTTGTGACGCACTCATAATTACATTGGCCACCGTATTTATATATATGTCCTTTCCCAGTTGTACTCAGTATCTTGCTTATACAGCTCGGTGAGTGACTCATCTAGTTCGATAGACGATATACGATATATAAGATAGACGATATAAGATAGATAATATAAGATAGGCAATATAAGATATGTAATATAAGATAGATAATATGAGATAGGTAATATAAGATAGATAATTGAACACGCGCGTGGTGGATTCACAATCCACTGCCTTGATCCACTTGGCTACATCCGCCCCTACCCCCGCACAGGTTTCAGTCTCTATCTACGATCAGACCCTTTCTGAACTCCCCTATGACCGCTATCAAAGAGAAGCTTTTTTCTTATACTATAGTTGCAAGTCTATTGTTCTCTTTCCGAATTAGGTGAAACAAAGCTTCAAACAAAGAGGTTGGGCTGTTCACTTCATTGATTTGACTTCACTTTACTTAAGATTAAAGAGAGGGGCCGGGCGGGTTCCACCCTAGGATTCTTCCTTCAGTCCGAAAAGCCACTGATGCAGCTAAATCAGCCGATGGTGTGCAACGTTACCGGGTCATTCTGTCAGTTTTAAGAGCCTAGGCAACCGGCAAAGAAAGACCGTTCAGAGTCGCAGTCACGCTCATAGCAAGCAAGAAAGATGGGGTAAAGGGGCGGCGGGAAAGAAAAGTGCAGTTTATAGAGTCGGAGAGCTAGTAGAGCTCATAGGTTTCTACCTGTGACTAACTTAGTGTGCTTTTGGTAGCAGCAGCCATACCAACAATCTATCTTTCGTAAATAAGCACTTTCTAAATGAAGGTTAGTCTAAGTAAGGAAATGGGCACTCTGCTCACATCGAAGTAACTGCTGTCTCCCTTATGGTCGACGTTCTTTCCT
>BQNB010123418.1:3957-20102 GCA_026074375.1 Tanacetum coccineum
TCACTTGAGTCTCTTTCTTACATTCTCTTCACCTCATGTGAAGGAGATTGTACCTACTCGGAAGATTCTTCTCTTGAATCTCTGAGAACTAATCGAGAAACAAATAACCCTTACCAAACAAACATTCCAACACCAAATGAAATCATTCAATCCATCACAATACTAGGAAAATCCAAAATTCCAAACAAAATTCACAAAAGTGAACTTCGTCACGACATGAGATCTTTGAATGAAATCATTCAAGATAATGCTTTTGGGATTAGAAACGATTCAAACTATCTCACCGCATCATCAAGTCACATGATCTATAACATAATGAAGAGCATACCCTACAACTTAACATAACTCATAATAAGATGAATGATGGATATTAAAAATCAACCAAACTCTCCTATGCCATATGACATGTTGTTAACTCGCCTTTATAATCATCTCATTTAAATAAAACCTAAACTCAAAAGGTCAAAATACATAACTTATCCTCCCTTCATGAAGACATGGAAGCATCCTGATAGGATTAACGACAATGACCCACCATCACCAATTGAGTACTATAGTAGTGACTAGTTTACTCATAAATTTAATTTGCATCAATTTCTTCTCAACTTGTTTATCATTATGGTGTTTAGATATGGATGCTTTATTACTTTGTTATGATATCACACTTATGGTCATATGCATACTTGTCTATCTTTTAATCTTATGCATCTAAGTGCCTCCCAAATAGAATTTAGATTTGCTTGCCCCTAAATGTGCTATTCTTGAAAATTTTAGATGATTCGTGATGAAATAGGATTGACTGCAAAAGGGAAAATCTCAGAAACTTTTCTATAAAGGATTTACAAAAATTAGGACAAACTGGAAAATTTTGTTTTTCCAGAAAACGGCCCCTATAAATATAGGGCAGCCCCTAAATATATCTGGGACTGCCACCATATATATGGGACCGCCAACAAGAGTCACAGAATTTTTATTGTGCTTACCTGATTTTCTGTGCAGTTGACCATCTCTTTTCTAGACCCAGCTACATTTTCTGCATTTTGCTAAACCATCTTTGGAATCTCCCTTCCTAAACCTTATGCTTTACCTCTTTAATCCACTCATTCCAAATTAAATACTTATCCTCATCATACTTCCTATCATCTTCATCTCCTTCATATCTTTTTTCCATGGCTTCCACTCGAGCCTCCTCCTCTAACCCTTCAAAGAAAATCAGCCTAACCATCATTCCACCTAGAAAACTCTTTGTCAGCATCTCTAGTGATGAAGATGCCACTATCATACCTTCTCCTATAACAATATCTTCTTCTTCATCTCCACTAAATACACCATCAAAAACTCCATTAACCAAAGATACATCATCTACCTTTAGCACTACTTCTTCCTATTTGAATAAAAACCACAATCCTAACCTCCTACTTCTAATGACACACCCTGTCCTCAACCATACAATCCTTTTTTGATAATATCATGGATTCACCTTGATGTGCTGTCGTGTAGGGTCAATTATTTGATTATCAAGTTTTACATTTATATTTAGCCGACAAACCTAAAACAACTCTTTAATGAGCAGTGTACCCGGTCAAGATGGAGTTTCGAGGTAAGTAGGGTGTCGAACACTAAGAGTAAAACATTAATCCTAAATTCTATTAGTATTTTAATTAGTTCTAATTAGTCTATTTTCTGTTAAACCTAGTGCTATAATACGATTTGTCTAATTTATACGGGGTTGTCAAGCCTGAGAGACTGGCACAGGTTTGGTGGAGACAAATATCAATTCAATAGAAGATAAACACAAAAGAAGAAAATTAGAAGATAGAAAAGCGGTACAAGCCAAATGATAGAAAACTATATTAGCCATATTAAATCTAGTTTAATGTTGGTTTGTTTGTTTTAGTGCAATGATTTACTTATCTTGAAGCGGCATATCATTATTAAGGACGAAGGCGGACGATCATCCTAAGACCTAGACACGCTTAATCCGTTACAATTAACGCATTCCGCAAGTAAAGGCATGCCTTTAGTTTTAATTATAATTTATCTTAGGGAATCAAAGCAGTGGTGATCCTTTTAAAACCCTAGCCCAACGGGACTTTACCCATTTATTGTTTGACAGTGTTTTATATAACTTGGATCCACTATCATATCTTTATCATTACTTAAGAGCATGATTGCTGAAACATAAACGGGTCACCTACCTGTCCAACTAAGCTCATAATTCAAAGACAAAAACAGAACGTTATTTGTGATCCTATTAATCCAGTAATATAAAACACGATATGGAGAGCTATCCCGGTATCTAGATTACTTGGTCTGTATCACTAGGTCCAGTTGAATGATAGGTCGCACATTCAAACACATAAACAAGTATGAGGCGATAAACATAATTAAACAATCAACAATAAATTAAGAAATCGATTTTAAAAACAAACCAAACATTGAACTTTCATTAAGATGGCTAATACCCGAGGGTATTAGCCCACAACCATTGTAATTATACAAGCGTAATCAAACAATGAAAATCGATCGATTAAGAGAGTAAAAATTACACGATGTCTTCTATGTATTCGTGATCAATGCTTGACTTTGGTGGCTGATCTTCTCTTCTAAAATTCGTCTTCAATGAGTATGGTATAAAAGAATATGATATTGCACATTGAAAACTCGTTTTTGAGTCTTCTATTTAAAATGTCTGAAAAAGACTCGATACGCTGTATCTGGCAAGGTTGATAGGGCGTATTGGACTGGATTCCTTTGAGTGCGCGCTACGTTCTCAATTAATCAGTGATATCTTTCCCAATTTACTTTATTTACTGTATCTTTGAATAGTTATCTTCGTGGATACGGCGTATGAAAACATAAGGGATACGCCGTATTGGAAATTGGTCAAACGCGTTTTCTTGTGAAGTCTTGGCGCGGATACGCCGTATCTCTTTCGTTGGATACGGAGTATGTAGTCAGAAATCAACATTCTTCAAATATCTTTGTTTTAGCTCCAAATTATGCGCCTTTTAGCTTGTCTTCACAAAACACTCCTGGATTACTGCATTTATAAACTTTAAAGCAATTAACACTCCAATGGATTACTGGCATTTATAAATAAACCTTTACGCAATTAACGTACCAAATAAATGGAGCAATATTATATAAAAGTGGGCCAAAACAGATGGCATAAAATAATAATAAAGTGAGACAGTTAATTTGATGTCATCAAATAACCCTCAAAACCCACCCACAACCCACTATGAATCCTACCTGTCTCAACAACTTTTAGAAACAGATTTTCTGTTTTATGAAAATATGTCCCAACCGAAGTTGAAATTTTTCCGTTTAAGCAAGTCGTTTTTGTCCCTAATCCACCTGACATACCAAGGCTCCTACAACGAAATATAGAAATGAAAACGCTCAGATCACTAGACTAATCTAGGGTGCAACATTTAATTGGTACGCTTAATTGCTTGGTCGTGATTAGTTTCGTATCATAGGCTTGGCAAGGATACACATCTCCATCGCTAAAGCTAAGGAGGAGCAAGTCAAAAGCTAAATTGGGTTAAGAAGGCTTAGGGTGGATCATTCAACAGTCTTTCACCATAAGTACCACACAAACAAGGCAACTGTATTATACATACACGGTCGTAACAACGGAATAGACACATACAATCCGATCATATCTTGGTTCATGTTTAACCAGTGGTTAGGATGAAGAATGATATAGGGTATGGAGCTTCTAACTTTCACCGAAAGTCATCATCCAACAAGGAAGCTGAGACATGCATACATGGCCGTAACGATGAAATAGACATGCATGATCGTACAAGTCCTCGTTCGAGTGGAAACTAAGGTTAGTTGCTAGGAAAGGGAAGTAAAATGGGTGTTAAACAAAATTTCACGAAATAAATAGATTAAGCCAACAAATAAGGTACGATTGCTAGTAACTTTCCCCTGATCGTTCCATGACAAAGACTCGACCATATAGACAAATGCCACGATTATAGAAATGACAAAGATAACCTAAGTTGGTGTTCCCATAACGGTCAACTTCCCTTACATCCCGCTTTTTACATACTTTTACAGAATAAGTGGTGATATCAGCCACTTTTTACAAGACTTTACATCGTTGATTTTTGTAACGTATCAACGAATAATCGATCCTTCCAAGTAATTCCTTCGGTATAAACTTCTTTTGAAACTATTTTTCTTCTCTTTTTTTGTAATACATAATAAATCTCGGTTTTATTCCACCGTCTTCACTATCACAATTCATCCGTATAATTTTTTCTTATAACACTTCTTTTTCGGACATAATTCAAAATTGCGAAAGTAGTGAAACTTACGAGCTACATATTTTTCCCATTGCATTGTGCAATTTCCCGACCATTACAGAGATAGAAAAATTTCACTTTGACACAGGAAATACAAAACTTTACACGAAAGCAACTAGCAACATTGATTAAAATAGGCTTAATCTACACGGTAGGCTAAGGTGCAAAGGTGTAACGAAACATATAATATGGTGTAGAAAAAGAAAGGAATGGCTCAACAGGTTGTTCTAGGGGATTTTACTCTAAAAATGAGAGTAATCAAAGGGTTACACGGGAGTTAACTAACCAGTGTAGTTAGTTATTTTTACGACATGTAGGCTATTTGGTTTAATCCTAGAAATTTATCAGTTGAACATGTTCCTCCATCTAAATCCATAGTACTCATCATTGCGGTCTCGAGTGATATACCAGGCCAAGTTCTAAAGTCCACTACATCACCGGCACACTTATAATTTTGTGGAATTTTTAGGTAAACAATTGGAAACGGAATAGGCTTAATTCTCACAATATGTATCAAGGGTTATAGTGTGCTAGGTAATGTAACTAGTGATTTTTACAAAAGTCATGCTAAAAAAATTTAAATTTGGCCGTTTTTAAGCACTTTGCATGTTATTTTGTAAAAAAGAAGACAAGTACGTTCTAATTCTCCATCCCCCCACTTAAATTATACAACGTCCTCGTTGTATAGATAAAACAATAAAATTATAAGGGAAAATAGAATTAGAACGGAAAACTCCCTGATGTTTTGCTCGTGATAATTCTCCAAGATGAGTTCTTGAGCAAAAAGTGTGTTGACTAGGGCTTCAGAATGCCCGGATAAGTTCAACACATGTCCTTTTCAGAATATACCATATCATAGTTTCAGCAAGGTCCTGCATAAAAGATTAGAAGACAAGTGCAATTTCTATCTCGTACATTGTATACAAGAAATAAACACCAACTGTATAGGGATCAATACGGCCGTATCCCAAACCCCTATGATACGCCGTATTGTTCTTGAAAAACAATTAAATACTGGAAAAGTAACTATTAAGTTTTTAAAAATTGTTAAAACGTACCTGACAGCTCTATACACCGTATCCAGAGGGGTTCGATACGCCGTATAGAGTGGATGGGAAGACAAACTCGTGCAAAAAACAATTAAAATGCGACAAACAATTAGAATAACCAGGTTGTTATCCGGGGAGCTATGTGTCGAGCTCTATGAATTCGTTATCATCCGTGTTGAAATTTCTATCATGGTATTTTTTTAACCTATGTCCGTTGACCTTAAAGCTTGAACCATCGTTGTCGGTGATTTCGACTGCTCCATAAGGGTACATGGTTTTAACTATGAAAGGACCGGTCCATTTCGACTTGAGTTTCCCTGGGTGTAACTTTAGTAGTGGGCAATAGAGTTCGTTTGCGTGTTAAAACGCAGCGTATGTGTTGGTTAGTTATGCGTTTTTTTTGCGGGGGGGCCCTCTCTTGACGGTGCTTGTTAAACAACAATACTTTGTCTCCATTTTTAAAGTTTTTATCTCCGCGGAGCCTAGAGTCGTGCCATTTCTTAGTTCTTTCCTTGTAGATTCGAGTATTTTCATACGCTCGGTCTCGTAACTTCATTAATTCGTTAAGCTCCATGAAATGATTTTTTGCAGCTTCCGTGAGATCCATATTGCATTATTTAAGTGCCCAGTATGCTTTATGTTCAATCTCAACTGGCAGATGGCAAGCTTTTCTGTAAACCATCCTAAATGGGGTACATCATGTTTGTGTCTTGTAGGCGGTTCTGAAGGCCCATAATGCATCGTTGAGTTTTTTAGACCAATCTTTCAGGTTATATCTGACCGATCTCTCCAAAATACATTTGATAGCTCTATTTGTGACTTTGGTTTGGCCATTAGTCTGAGGGTGGTATGCTGTTGATATTCTATGAGTCACCCTGTATCTAAGCAAAGCTTTTTTAAGTTGGGAGTTACAAAAATGTGTTCCCCTATCACTGATTAAGGCTTTAGGAACCTCGAATCTGGCAAACAACCCTTTTAAGAATTTTACCACTACACGAGCATCATTTGTAGGTAGAGCCTGAGCTTTAACCTACTTAGACACGCAATCTACCGCAACTAGGATATACTTGTTACCCCTTGAGTCAGGAAATGGTCCCATAAAGTCTAGTCCCCAAACATTAAAGACCTCACATACTTGAATATTGTTTTGAGGCATCTCATTTCGCGATGAAATGTTCCCTGATTTCTAACATGCGGTCGCACTTCATTACATAGTCTTTAGCATTTCTAAAGATACTGGGCTAATAGAACCCCGCTTCGTAAACTTTTCTACCTGTAACTGAAGCACTATAATGTCCCCTGGTTGGACCTGAATGGCAGTGTGCCAATATTCTGAGGATTTCACTTCCAGTGACGCATCTTCTCATTACATTGTCTGGACACAATCAAAATGCGTATGGTTCGTCCTAAAAATAATTCTTTACTTGAGAGAAGAACTGCTTTTTCTTTTCTGGTGTCCATTCTGGAGGTACTACTTTTCCGACAATGTAGTTGACATAATCTGCATACCATGATTCTTCGTCATTTAGCTTGGTTTTTAATATCATCAAATGCTCGTCGGGAAATTTGTCTTCGATTTCTTCTTCGGCTAATTCCCTTATATTTGGATTCTCGAGTCTTGATAGATGATCAGCAGCCAAGTTTTCTGCCCTTTTTTTATCTTTTATCTCGATATTAAATCCTTAAAGAAGCAGAACCCATCTGATAACCTTGGTTAGGCATCATGTTTGCTAAACAAATACTTTAAAGCAGAATGATCAGTGTAAACCACAGTTTTTGATAAAATAAGGTAAGGGCGGAATTTATCAAAGGAGAAAACAACTGCTAGAAGTTCTTTTTCGGTGGTGGTGTAATGTGCTTGGGCATCGTTTAAGGTTTTGCTAGCATAATAGATAGGTTTAAATTTCCCGTCTATTCTTTGTCCTAAGACTGCTCCTACTGCAAAATCACTGGCGTCGCACATTAATTCAAAAGGCATACTCCAGTCGGGAGATATTATGATAGGCGCGGTGGTCAATCTTTCTTTTAGCTTATTAAATGCTTTTTTACAATCTTCAGAAAAATCGAATTTAGCGTCTTTCATTAAAAGCTGGGTCATTGGTTTGGAAATCATGGAAAAATCTTTTATGAATCTGCGATAAAACCCAGCGTGCCCCAAGAAACTTCTAACGCCCTTTACATTTGTGGGATAAGGTAATTTGGCAATTACATCGATTTTAGCTTTGTCAACTTCGATCCCTTTCCCAGATATTTTATGCCCCAAAACAATACCTTCTTTTACCATAAAATGGCATTTTTCCCAATTTAGTACAAGGTTGGTCTCTTCACATCTACCGAGCATTTTATCTAAATTATTAAGACATTGGTCAAAGGAATTACCGAATACCGAGAAATCGTCCATAAAAACTTCCATGAAATCTTCTACCATGTCATGAAATATTGCCGTCATGCATCTTTGAAAAGTTGCCGGAGCGTTGCATAATCCGAACGGCATCCTCCTGTAGGCAAAAGTCCTATAAGGACAAGTAAAAGTTGTCATATTTAATCTTCTGGTGCGATTGGGATTTAGAAGACAATAATACTCATTCCCAGACAATCTTTCTAGCATTTGATCGATAAAAGGGTGTGGAAAATGATCTTTTTGTGTTGCGTCATTTAATTTACGATAGTCGATGCACACGCGCCATCCTGTTACTATTCGAGATGGTATTAACTCGTTGTTTTCATTTAACACTACGATCATTCCTCCTTTCTTAGGGACAACGTGAATGGGGCTTACCCAAGGACTATCTGAGATAGGGTAAATTAGTCCTGAATCAAGTAACCTAACGATCTCGTCTTTAACCACATCTTGGACTTTTGGATTTAAACGTCTCTAAGGTTGGATGACAGGCTTGAAGCTTTCCTCCATTAAAATTTTGTGAGTGCAAAATGACGGGCTTATTCCCTTGATGTCCGACATCTTCCAAGCGATTGCTCCCTTTTGTCTTTCCAATACCCGTAGAAGTGAAATTTTCTCTTTTTCCGTTAGTTTGGACGAAATAATCACTCGACAAGATTCATCTCCTTTCAAGTAAGCGTACTCTAAGTGAGAAGGTAGGTCTTTGAGTTTTGGTCTTTTTTCGTCAATTTCAATTGCACTAGCGGAATAGAGATGCTCGTTCTGCGCTTCTTCTTGAATCTGTGTTTCTTGTGAATACGGCGTATTAATATGATCGATACGCCGTATGGGTATCTCAGAGTTAGACCCATAATTTTTAGAATCGGGTCGATTGATGGCATCTTCCAGTTTTTATTACGATGGTCGTTTTCCAGTAGTTCTTGGGCTGCTGATTGTATGACCGTGTCCAAATCGTCAATCCCGTAACATTTATCATCCTCCGTACGAGGTTTTTTCATTGATTGGTCGACGTAAAAAATAACCTCCTCGCTTCCAACCCTGAGTGTTATCTTTTTGTTAAACACATCAATCGTAGCTCGGGCGATTGCTAGAAATGGTCTTCCCAAGATTATCGGGATTCTAGAATCTTCCCGCATATCTAGGATAACAAAATCAATAGGGAGGACGGATTTATCAATCTTTATGAGCACGTCTTCTGCTATTCTCTGCGGATACTGGATGGATCTGTCTGCTAGTTCCAAGCTCATTCTTGTTCGTTTCGGTTCCCCTAAGCCTAGTTTCTCATACATCGTGTAGGGCAATAGGCTTATACTAACTCCCAAGTCTGCTAAAGCATTATCAATATGTAAATGCCCAATATTGCATGGTATAGTGAAGCTTCCTGGGTCATTTTATTTAGGTAGGAGTTTATTTAACAAGACTGCAGAGCATCTTTCATTCATTGTTACGGTGTAGGCTTCCTCTAATCTTGCTTTGTTTGATAGTAGACCCTTTAGAAACTTAGCGTACTTTAAAATTTGTGCAAGAGCTTCGGTGAATGGGATGTTTATATGGAGTTGTTTAAGATTTTCTAGGAATTTTCTTTTTTGGGCTTCCTCCTTTTCCTTCCTCAATCTGTGAGGAAAAGGTATTGATGATGGTTGCAGTTCGATAATTTTTTCTTGGTTTTTAGGTTCGGTTTTAGTGGGGATTTCATCTGGCGTTGTTGGTTCATCGTGATGGGGTAACAGGTGTTTATTGGTTTTTTTGTTGTCGCAAATGGGTTCGGTTGTGGATTTTCCTCCTCTAGTGGTTACTCCTTTGGCCTCACATCCTACCATTTAGGTTTTATTGATTACCCTCGACAGCCCGTATAATTTGAATTCAAGCTCTCTTAGTGAGTTGTTTCTTTCTTTAAGGAGGAGCTCGTTGGTTGTTTTGAATTCTCTAATGAATGCATCTATTTGTTCGTGTTCCCGTTTCCCTTCTCCAATAAACTTATTCACTATTTCTTCCATTGTTAATCTTCTTTTAGGATAAGAAAACTGGAGTGGGTCGAGCAATGTCCCTGTCATGAAGGACATAATTCAAAGTAAAGCTATTCTAATAGAATTAAGATTTTGAATAAATCAACCTCCAAAAGAATAATAGCTAAAGGAATAAAAGATTCATCATCCTTTATACACAATAATTAAATTAATTCTCTGTGCAGATGTGGTGGCTGTAGCCCCATGCCGATGACGACCGCTACAGAAAAAAGGTTTTAACTCTTAATATACGGCTAATTAAACTCACATCTATGCCTCTTGACAGTAGTTATCTTTTTGTTTTTCCATCAAAAGTTTATTGGACAATTATAATTCATGATCATCATAAAAAAAGATAAAGATCTCTCTAAGTTAGTGCCACTTAAATATGCTATTTATTAAAGACAAACAACAAAGGAATGTTGCAAAATTATGTCTCTTATCTGAGAACCAAGTGGACAAAATAGAAAAAATAAAATATAACACAATGATTTCCTTTTATCAGTTAATGACCTTTAAGACTACTTCGGGTACTGACTTTCCTGCCTCATAGAGCAAATCTTTGACCTGCAAACCAAAAACTAAACCATATAAATGCAATGTCATATACACTAGTATGTAGTCAAATTAACCCGTTACTTAATCTACTTGATTACAATAACAATCTATTTTTTTTGATAAAAGTTATATAGGAGGATTATGTGTTTGAAAACAATTAGGATATCGTTCAACCCGATTCCTTTTTTATTAAACCTTTTAGCTACACCAGTTTTATGAGTTACAGCCCATATATATACAATATGTTATCATTGTACAGTGTGCATGATAATTAGAGTATTATTTGTGTCACATACCTGGTTCAAGAACAACTGGTGTACTAAGTTCAAAAGCAACAATGACATTGTCTTCACACATAACCATCTTTATGTTTTCAAGTAAATCTACTTTCCCGATGACATTAGCCGTCCTAAAACAAAACCGAGGTCTGTAGTTTGAGATGAAGGCTGTATGGCGACCATCTTCATCCTTTGTGAGAACATGAATTTCAGCCTCAAACTCCATGTATGTTTATACACTACGCATATGTTTTTACACTAACGAGCTTTGCAATGACTTGTAAAAAATGGATATAATAAGCAAAAGGTCATTGATCAAGTTCCAAAACTCATATGTTTATATGTCATTGATGTAGTGTCAATTTTGAATTGGGCCTCAAATATAGAAATTTGATAAAAGACAATAAAAGAAAAAGCGGTGGATGGGTTAACACGGGCCACGGTAAAAACGAGTTGTTTTTGGTAGGGTTAACTGAGTTAGATCGACATTTTTTTGTCTATTCTGTTCATATCTTAAAGATGGAAATATATAAATGAAATGATCATTCATAAGTAATTTGATCGAGATTACCATCACCCCATAACCACAAAAGGACAGAGCCAAAATAAAGCAAGCATCGATAAGAATCTTAAGTCTAAAAAATAGATAATGACCATCCATGCTAAAATCAATTAGGTTAACTTTGCGCCATCTGAAATTGGTAAGCTTAAAAAGAGCTGTAAAATTATGTCGACACTGACAATTTCGATTACCTGTCCTATCTGGATTCCAGTCCTACTTATACCACGTAAAGGAAGATCGACATTATCACCAGCCTGACAAACAAAGGAAAAAAACAATATCACATGGAAGGTCAGTAGCTAAGGGTATGCATTAGATATCACTTACTTCTGCGTCATCTAAACTCTTCTTGGACATCTCAACACTAGTAACCGTAGTTTTTTTGGAACCCTACAAGTGCAAGACTAATATTAAGGATCCACTCCAACAGAAACTGATTACTCATACAAATAAGTCCAATTAAACATAATGAAATAGCCTGCACCGTCCCTTGTTCAGCACGACCAGTAGCTACAGTACCACGTCCCTACATAGAAAACAATTATGATATAAGGTATATTAGTATGAATTTAATGCTTTATTTCGAAACAAATAAACATTATACACTGGGTTAAGGGTACCAACAATTACGGTCTTTAGTGTTATACGTGGTAATCCTGTCAAAGTTCAATTCTTTATTTTCAATAACAGCATTCCCTAACGACAAGCACCTATCTTAGTTTCTTTTGTTCACTCACTACTCCCATGATTATAACAATCTCATCATTTTGCAAGTTTAAGTGTACTGCTATAATGATACTTTTCTTATATATTTGACTATTAGGAAAAAAACAACTTTAGTCCATTATTACAGATATGTTTATCATGAAGTACTGAAGCCTGATTGTAACTTTTATAGAAAATGTTGCACCACAATGTTACATATTTTTTTCCCAAACAGACCATTGATAATGATAAAAGTTCCACGGCTCCAAGCTCGTGGCTTTCTTTTTTCTAGAGACGTGGGAAACCCCACCCTAGCCACTTTCGTTAACCTGGCATGTAAACACATAACTCCAACAAACACCCCACAAGACCCTTTGGCTTAACTTCAATAACGTCTTGACCATGTTTCAATAGAACCGGTACATTTGCAAGCACTTTTCAAAATGTTCCAATATGTCCTTAGCCTGTTCCTGCTCAAATTCCCCTGCATTCTTATAATGCCAAACCATACCCTCTCTTTCCTTTCAATATAAGAGCCATCACAAGCAGCTTCTCCATAAATGTTCATTATCAACTCAGCGTTCTCCATCCACCCGACATAATTATTCCATCCATATGTTTTCCATTCTGCATCTCCAGGCCCTGGCCTCAGAAAGTATCTGTGCTCAGCTGCAAGTTTCTCACACGAGTCATACCACGTGCCAAGACTTTGTTTACCACACCCATTGATAACACACACCGTGTTTCTGGGATCATCACAGAGTTGTTTGGGATCATCACAAATAGTTACCAACGAAAAGCGGTTGCAAACTTACTTATGAATCACACATATTTGTGTTTACGATCACTTCATTTTTGTGCAGGACACACCACATTTTGCTATATCCAACTCTTTCTTACATATTTGGGAAAACAGCCATGCCTCTAAGTGTTATATAATTCATATTAAAACTAGAACTGAGATCACCATACTTGTAAATATGCTTACTGAGGTCGTTCACCTATATAATTGTCCAAATGAAAGTTAAATCACAAGTTATATTTGGTTTACCTTATATATTTATCAAAAAGCTAAGGACGTGTGTACAGTTCTTAAAGCGAGTAAAGGGTGTAGCTTTGGAAACACGTCCAGTAACTAAATGGTATGAACAAGCGAGTAAAGGGGTATTTTTCTTCACTCCTATAAATTCACCGGTGAAGAAAATTATCTCCTATATTTTCACGGGTGAAGAAAAATATCTCCTATAATTTCACGCGCGGAGAAAAATATCTCCTATATTTTCATGCGCAAAAATGCTCTTACTAAACTTTTCACGCGCGTAGATTCTCTTAATAAACATGATCTCTATTATATTCTACTTTACGCAAACTAATTATGTCGCCCATAACAATCAAGACCTAATTCATAATCTATACACTTATATAGTCACATGTTCCACCACATACGCCTGGTATTTTCTTTTTTGGTTAAATCTTTTTTTGACCTGTTAGATATAGAAAACATGGATCCAAATTGACCCATTTTTACAGAAATGGTCAGAATTGCAGTCTCTAACTTGCCAACTACCAAAACTAAAAGATTTAACAATATTATCATAAACTTGTTAATGTCGTTCCTCAAGCTTTAACAACATTATCATAAACCTATTTATACTGAAAACGTGTCTGCAAAAGTCGCTACCAGTAAAATGTAACCTCATTAGTATAAAGAATGAATTTCGTGAAAAATGTTACTGTTGGACTATATTTCGATTTCCAAACCAGTTGATTAAGTGACCAGGTTTTTGTAGAAAAGTAAGAGTTGCATGGTTACATGAATGAGAACTTGCTCAGTGATCCTAAATCCTAATCGAATATAGCTTTGTACATTTTCATGCTTTTCTCCTGAGAAAAATAGCATACGAATTTATAAGACGAGCAAAGCTCAGACAACTCATAACCGGTCTATTTCAAAAGTGTCCGATCATGAATAATAACCAGAACTAAAATAAATACGACTCAACTGAACTCAGATATATGAATTTATTTATTAAGGTCATAGTTAAGAATTATCCTTAATCTAATCGCAACTTCAGATAACACCGTTGACTTGAACATTCTCTAGAAGAAGTAGTTTCAAGTGATCATTCACAACTAAAAGCATCAATCTGGATAGATATTGAAAATCTAATCACCATTAAGCAGTGATGGAAACCACAGCATGCACATTAGCTTAAAGATTACATCACTAATAAAACATAACGGATCGAAAGAATAGGCAAAATAAACAACATATCCAAAACATATGTGTTGTGTCCAACCATGGTTGACCTGTCAAGTTGCTGGTAGGAATAAGATATGATTAGGCTTATGTGAAACATACTTATGACTAAAGTTGTTGCTAGTATTCTGCAAAAGCTCGTCTTTTCTGCTACCATGTAGCGCTATTTAAGGACCAGATAAGAGAAGTTGGTCTATTATGTTTGCATATTGTACAAGTGATTAGAAACAGACTATTATGCCTAAAGACTAACGCTTCTTCTCAAAGCACAACTGCACAAGAATTGCACAACGCTTCTTCACAAACACAAAAGCACACGAATTGCAGATTTAATAGGGAACCAGACATATGCCTAAGAGGATGGCCTTATTACGCTCAATTTTGCCTAATATGACCTGAGAATATTGGCTGTGGGAATTGTTGGGTTGTATATCCGTACCAAAGTATGGTTATAAGAAAACACACAGCTATGAAGCCCGGGTTTTAAGAAAGAAACATAAGTACGTTGAAGGGTCAAACAATATCTTAGCTGTTGAGTGTAACTTATATGTTATAAATTTTTTGTCATAAGACGATTCAGATGCTGTTTTTTCTTCTCTTCATGCCTATAGGGCGATTTCCCCCCCTTTTGTTAATGGCAGTAAAAATCCTACCAAAACTGTCACTTTTACACCTCGAGTGTCACAGGAATAAAATAAAGAAATCATTTTTTTTTTCATTTTTTCCAACACAAAAAAGTTAGTTCCACAGAATCCCTAACCCCCAAGGACCAATTTGACCACTACAATCTATCCCCAAGGACGCACACTCAGGCATATGTTCAAACTAATTAGTCCTCCAACCGAAGGAGAAGTTGGATCCAACACCTAACCTAATTTCAAAAAAGCCAATCCTTTTCCCTCTTTTCCTCTCCCCCAACGCCGACAAAAGAGACGTTTACACTATGGAACAAACTTGAGACCACAACCAAAGAATCTTAATTAAACGCACTAGAATCTTAATTCCGCACGACCCGGCTACACCGCTGGGGTTACATTTTGTCATTTTTAGTTAAAGTTATCTCACATGATACTATTGTTGTTGTTAGGTAAAGTTACCTCACAATCACTTAATCCACCTATGGATGCAGCTAAATATTCGCCTTCCATTGTTACAGATAAGGAAACATTTTAGAACATGTAAAAGATCAAGTATCCTGAAACGTGGCAAGCAAGACCCATTTTCAGCCAATGACTCATTTTCGATGTACTAGTACACCAGCACTTTGTGCTTCTCTAAGCACAGTACCCCACAACTCAATTAAATTCATGTGATTAAGCCTCTCAAGGGTACTTATATCAGCAGCTCTAAGTTTAGCTTCACCTTGGTTGTTACTAAATTCCTCAAGACGTTTGATTACCGAGACTTCATTATCTACCAATACTCATTTGTACACAATCCCACTAGCTCCTCACCATATTTCTTTGCTAACATTATGTGAGGCCTTCTTCAACTTATACAACGGGTTATGGCATGCTTCATGCCTAGTTATATGTATGTATTTAGTGATCCACGTCGTGTTATCTTATCCTCACTTTAAAAAGATAACAGAAGGACTACAAATAGAAAGATATCTTGTTATCAGCCACTTACCTTTTATTGCACTATTCACCCATCCATCCAATTTTACGTACACTCACCTTGTATCACCATCTTACTTCCTATATTTTCACATGTGAAGATGCTTTTTTACTAAAATTTTCACAGGTGAAGAAAAATATATCCTATATTTTCACACGTGAAGATGTTTTTTTTACTAAACTTTTCACAGGTGAAGAAAAATATCTCATATATTTTCACACGTAAAGATGCTTTTACTAACCTTTTCACAGGTGAAGAAAAATATATCCTATATTTTCACATGTGAAGATGCTTTAACTAAACTTTTCACATGTAAAGAAAAATATCTCCTATATTTTCACGCGCGAAGATGTTTTTACTAAACTTTTCACGCGCGAAGATACT
>BQNB010123420.1:9297-20102 GCA_026074375.1 Tanacetum coccineum
GTGTGTGTGTGTGTGTACCGAAATCAAGACAAAAGAGCCCAAAGGGGACCAAAATGATCCTCAAATGAGAGCTTAGCAAGGACATGGTGCAAGCCATTTTGTAGGAGGTTGGTTTGACTTGTTAACTTGTAGCAAAATTCAAAAAAAAATGAATCCTATGCATGCATGTATGTGTAACCAGTTGTGTATAGGCCAAAGGGGGGACCAAAAATAATTTTCCCACTTTCTAGGATCACTAGTGCTCTTTTGTGAATTAATTTCCAAGGTATAGCATGCACACGTATAGATTAAAAACGCGTATCACGTAAACAACGAATCGGGTAACGGCATCACGAAAAATTACGAAATTTTAAATATTGCTTTAAAACGTAAAAACGTGGCTATTGCCAAAATACTGCAACGTTTGGTGTCCCGGTTCGCTCCCGAAGACGATTCTCAGATAATAACGAAATAATTTCCCGGTTAAACGGTAAAGCTAAACGAAACATTTAAAAATTTAAATTACTACATGGAAACGGCTAACTTACTAAACGGAAATTCTCGGGTTGTCACAAGAATAACTTAAAAGTAGGAAAAGTGGGAAAAATAAATATAAGACACGAGACTTCCCGTGATTCTTAAATGCTCGGTTGAATTCTGAAAGATACTGCGTAAACCAGAACGCCAACGTAAGCATGTGAATTCAACCACATATAATATACCGATCTGAGTTTATAAGTCCCAAGTGTAAAATGTCAATCACCAATCCAAGCTCCACCTGTTTTATTTAGTCTGCAAAATAAACAAAACTACAAA
Source organism: Tanacetum coccineum (assembly GCA_026074375.1). NCBI lineage: Eukaryota > Viridiplantae > Streptophyta > Magnoliopsida > Asterales > Asteraceae > Tanacetum > Tanacetum coccineum. The sequence goes on from BQNB010123420.1 coordinate 10,093, forward strand.
AAGCGTAAAATTCTAAAGCGCACTTCGTAGGAAACACGGTTACATTTAGTGTATGTAATAAGCCTTTAAACCCATCGGTGTCCCGAGTAGACGAGTTATAGTCTCGTGAGAGTTTCCAGCGAACACACCCATAAAGTTCAAAACATTTTTTTTGGATACAGTAGCAAAGCACGGAACACAACGGTCGAATGCGCGACATACTTAAAAACTGCAAAGTTTTTCATTTTATATAATTTTATTTTTATCTTTAAAATTTTCATTTATACACGATTTACTAAAATATGCACACACAAAACATTACGAAATGAAAATAATATAAGAAGGAAAATATAATAAGTAGTATTCAAACACTCAATAACACATTTGAAATAAAAATAAAAACGAAAATGAAAACTTTTTGGATTTTAAGTTTTTAGAACAAACACTAATTAAGAATGCACACACTTAACGCACGAAAACGTACTATATTTTGGCAGTCAAATAACAAAAGTACGCCGCACTAGAGATCAAGTGCGGCGCTCTTATAGCAACATTCCATTTTTGGGTTTATATTTTATGACTAATCACAATTAAGTAAACATTCGTTCAAGCACACAATATAAAACTAATAAAAAGAACTAAAATTTAGCAATTTACACGAAAACACATAAAACATCTAAAAAAGAAAATAAAAATGTGAAGAAAATTAAATATTTTTAGGTTTCATTTTTATAACACAAACCAGTCAACAATAAATGAAAGTTTAGGCACGAAATCACTTAACATATATTTTTAATTTAACACCCCACTTAAATAATCAAAGAAAATAAATTTTAAAAAAAATTGTCAGGCCAGAAAGTGCGTCGCACTTAAAAGAAAGTGTGGCGTACTTATAACATGTTTTTTATTATTATTTCAAATCTTCAAAGGATGAGTGCGGTAAAATTTAAAAAGTGCGCCGCACAACAACATATGTGCGACGGTTTTATTATGACAGAAAACAAATTTTATATTTTTTCATTTTATTAGTTAGCAACACATATATAAAAACATTCACAAATCGAGACAAACACACAGATAAAAACAAATAACATAAAGTTAAATAAGAAAACTCTTTTTTAGATTTAAATTTTTTCAACATATTACCTAAACACGCAAACGAACACACACAAACAAGCAATCTAAATAAATGCAAGCTACATGCAAATATAAAGCAAACAAACAAGAATAAAAAACAAAATTAATCTAAATGATAAAGACACGACAAGCAAAACAATTTTTGTACCCAGAAGTGCGGCGCACAAATGAAAATGTGCGGCGCACAAATGAAAATATGCGGCGTACTGTTTCAAAGTTTTTGCTATTTATGAAATTTTACAAAACACTTAACAAAACAAACTAATCATGTATAATGAAACACAAATGACTAGTAAACAAACATAACAAGCACCATGTGCAATCACAAATAAGCTGGAAACATTTTTATATATTTATATTATTATTATTATTTTTATAAAGATACAAATGAACATACAAACAAGCTAAGATGCAAGAAACAAATATAAACACATTACGAATATTCAAATAACATAAGATAAAAAAATGTACCGGGTTTATTATTTTAATACAATACTATATTTTTTTGTAATTCAAGTGCAAAGTGCGGCGCATAAAGTTAATTGTGCGGCGTACTTTCTGCAAATTTTCAAATTTTATATTTTTTATATTTTTCACAGATGCAATACAAGAGAATTAATCAAACAAAAATAAACAAACAGTTAGCATGATTTAATTATATAAATAGAAACATGCCAGAATTTAAAATAAACAAAAAAGCAAAAACAATTTAGAAATAAAAATCTTTTTGGTTTTTTTTGTATGACAAACTAAATATTCACAAATTTACAAGGCGTGTAATCAAATAAGATAGAACTTCAAATGATTACATACCCGAATATAGCCATTTGGTAGTTTGTGTTTACCACTGAACTTAATCAGTCACGAAACGAACAAGATCACGTGGCAAGTGCGGCAGTTTTGGTATGAAACCGACGCACTTGCAAATTCTATCTACAAAATAACTAACGAGAACTAACTAACAAGAACAGGGGAAGTACGACGTACACATAGAGATGTGTGCCATACTTTTTACAACAGCAGACAGATTTAGATTTCAAGGAAATTAGGCATACGAAACACACGTAAGATGCATAAGAACAAGAAAACAATTTGTAAATAACTAAAACAAATCCCCGGTAGTGACGCCAAAAACTTGATGTGTGTTTTTACAAGCTTTAAATTTATAATACTAGAAATACCGATTTTGACTAAAAACACAACACGGGAAAGTATACTCTTTCGTGTATAGTATAGTTTAAGGTAAGTCCAGGTCGTTCAACGTAATTTGTAGCAATTCACAGATTGTTTATCAAGTAACAAAACCAATTGATTGTCACGGATCAATTAGCCAAAACGTGTGTATAAAGCAAAGCAACAAACAAGACATGATCCACATAACATAATACATAGAGATAGAGCAAGACTTTATATAAACAAAACATACAAGTCATATATGACGGGTAATCATAATAACAAGCATATCTACCGAATATGCAAAGAAAATCTTTCGACTATAATTCTAAGCATATCAAGTGCATTAAGAATGGTTTATATCAAATGTGCATACATATAAACTCTTTCCAACCCGGTCGGTCAACATAAGAAAGGGTCTTAAACATAATCATACTTGGGTTGTTTATCAATTTACTACACAATTCTCACAAGTATGATATTGACACGCCATAGGCAAACGGTTCAAAATACATCAAGACAATTAATTCTTTCGGCATATTTCAATTGCAATGATATACCAAAAGATAAACAATGATCCAAGTAAAACAATATCGAATTCATAAATATATATATTCACAATTCATGGCAAAATCATCCAAATACCATATTACATATCACATGTCCAACATATGAGAACAAAGTACCAAACCAATAACCAATTGCTCCCATAAACAACCAATATTAGAACCTCCTAAAATAACCCGAGGGGCTGTCACGAACCCTCTGGTATGTTTGGTAATAGGTTTAATATAGCAAAGGTTTTAGAGATTTTATGTGAATCGTCTAACCCTTATGGTATAGTGTATTTCGGTTCAGGAAACTTGGTGTTTAGAGTCTGGAAATGGTAGTATAACAGTGGTGGTTCGTGGCTAAGGATGGTGGTAGAATGACGAGATAAATGGGTGTTTGGATCATTGGATCCAAGGATCCTCAGCTAGTTCTCATCCTCTCCAATGAAGTTGTATGTAAGATATATGTTTCCTTGTGTTTTTAGGATGTATTTATAGTGTTCTAACACTTGAGGACCAAGGGGAAAGGTAAATGATCGGATTGGTAGTAAATGAGAGCCAAATAAATGCATTCGCGTTGTTACAGACGCGAAGTGCGGCGCACAAACTTGTAAAACCGCTGTACTTAAAAGTGCGCCACACTTATTGGCAAAACCGACATACTTCTTGTCATTTTCAGCTTTCGGACCAAAAATTAAAGTTGTAGATAATTCTTTTCCCGTCGTGTGGCCGCCTGAATCGCGTCAAACGGAGTTCATATTCTCAAGTTATGGCCAAAACAGTGGACAGGTGTCGAGAAGCTAGAACTTGAGTTTACTTATTCGTTTAAGTTCTATATCTTCGTGTATTCTTCCTTTTTCTTCCACGACACATACCATGAACCTACAATAGCAAATAGAATCTATTAAGTATCTAAAGTTCATATAATTAACCAATAAATATATATATATAAGTAGGAATAACGCATATAGAAATATTTATAAAATGCGCGTTATCACGAAACAACATATATTGGGTTACAAAATGAAAGGAATGGCTCAGACGGGTTTACTAGGGGTAACTTACACTTATAATGAGTGTAACAAAGGGTTTCACAGGGGGGTTGACTAATCAGTGTGAAAAGTCAATATAAACATAACGTAACACAAATGGATAGGTTATTTGGGTTAATCCTAAAATTTTCCTTTTATCCTAGCCACACCGATTACATTAAATTACGTCAGTGCAATGCTCATTTTGGTGGTCTCGAAAAGATATACCAAGCCAAGTTTTAAAGTCTACTACAGCCGCTGTCACACTCATTTTGATTGATATTATGTAGGAGGTGAAAACAGAAGGGCTTATCCTCACACAATGTAATTATAAGGTTAGGAGTGCTCAGTTAAGTCTTAACTAGTTAAGTAATGAAAAACATGTCAAAATTTTAAAGATGAAATATTTTTCAATAAAAGTTAGAAAAATAAAGGCAAGTATAATTAAGCAGGTGTCTATTTCTAATCCATTCCCTCGCACTTGAGTCAAACTTAAGCATATAATAGGTTAAAAATGGAACGAAAAACTCCCCTGGATTTGCTCGGTATGATATAGAGATAGCATGCTCTTAGCCATGCTCCAAGTCTGCTTCCTCGAGCAACATCCACAATTACAAGCAACTTCATCATCTTCGTTATAGCATCCAACTAGTCCGGATTGACATGTTTTCCTACAGCTAAGTATCAACCAAGCACCACTCCACGTGCATCATCCTATATAGCTGCAAGGAAAACTAACACCAAGGCATAATTCCGGATAAAAGCAATCATAGCACAAAATGTACAAAATAATAATACAAGAAATACAATCATAACTCACTTTCGTAGGAATCACGGTTGCATTAAGCGCATGCAACAAGCCTTTTAAACCACTCGGTGGCCCGAGTGGACGAGTGAAGTCTCGTGAGGGTTTCAAGAGAACATACCCACAAAGTTCATTTACTGATTATACACGGTTTTGTAAAGTCTCCATTATTTTTAAAAATAAATTTTATGTTGCAAGACTGAACTAGGGCGTAGTCCATAGCTGGAACTCCACCGTAGTTATGTGGAGTCATATAAAATTTTAATCATACCATACCAACTACGGCGTAGTCCAGGAGTGAAACTACGCCGTAGTTACAATAACTACGTCATAGTCATGATAACTACGTTGTAGTTACTGTAATCAGCTCTACCTTACCCACATAATCATAAGCATAGGTGGTCTCTAACATCCGTCCTCTTGCTGTAGTATCCTGCAAACAAGGTAAGAAACACACAAAATCAAACTAAATGCTGAAATAAAAGGAAACAAGACATAATAAAAAAGATAGGCATGGGGTACCTCCCACGAAGCGCTTGTTTTTGCTCGAGTCACGAGCTTGACTCCACCCTTATTTAGTAAGCAACAGGGTGTTCATCCCCTCACTTGGAATCAAGTGTGGGCGGAAGTAGCAATAAACACCATTCGGGTGTAAATTTGTGTAACACCCCCAAATTGGGTCGCAGCGGAATAAGGGTCCGGGGCGTGTTACTTCATAGATCAATAACACAAGATGTATATAGAAGTAGATTCAAACAATTTCTTAATCACAAAAGGGAAAACCGGAAGTGACTTCTCAAAGCACCAGAAGCTGGCCCTTATGTGTTTAGGACCATCACACCTATAGGTTCACAATTACCAAGGTTGCAAGATGTAGACGATCTTGAAGGAGATGACTTATTGTACTATGATGCAGAAATGGAAATCTCACGAATATGATTCTTTCTATCTATTCCTAAGAGATTTACATTTCTAATAGAATTCTTATAAGACCGGCCAAGGAAATGTGGGATCGTGTTGAACGTTGATGAGGGGAACTATACAAAACCAATTTACAGGTGAGACGTGATTTTACAAATAGAGTTTTGAGATCCAATGTTGTGTTGAACTAGGAGAGTCACTGTTTTAGGTCTACAATCCGTTTTGCTCAGTTATGAATGATTTTTAGAACAGAAAACCAAAAAAAGACATTAATGAAGTTTTCAACTATTTCAATAACACAAAGTTTCTAATAGTTTGCAACCGGAATGGTTTGAAATATGTGACTCAAGTTTCCATTTGGACCTCTAAGAAATTGACATTTGTATATCGTTAGATGATGCTTTTAATTATCTTCGCAATATTGAGAAATTGGTTAATGCTTTTTAAGACAAAGAGTTGGAAAAGACCTCATGATCTTTTGGCTAAGTAGCACACATAAACGGTTCCATCTTCTAGAAACACCTCTTCTATATTATGTGACACAATCTCAACTGAAGTTGATTATGATGAAGAGTTTGAGCAGGATTGTATGTTCTAAACCATTCTGAAGATCCCTTAGCATCTGCTATGTTGTTACTTGCCAAAGCCATTACTCAAAACTTCTCTAATCCAACAAACAATTGTCTTCGTGCTTCGTCTAATACCAGAAATCGAGCAGTAGTTCAAGGTGACAGGGTAAATATTCAAAGCAGAAATTTTGGTAATGTTGGAAGAAATAATCGAAGAGCTTATGTTCAAGGAGAAGTTATTGAGGGAATAAATGCTACAAATGAGACTGCAAATGTTCAAAGGATTGTTCGAACTCCGACTCCAGGCAATACTTCAACGGGTCAATGCTATAACTGCGGTGGAACAGGGCATTATGCGAGGAATTGTCCCAAGCCAAGGGTTCGTGATTCGAAGTATTTCATGGAGCAAATGTTGTTGGCAAAACAGGACGAAGCCGGTGTAATTCTTTCTGATGAGCAGAATGATTTTCTCTTTGCTAATGCTTCAAGGATGGAAGAAATTGAAGAACTTAGTGCAAACATATGCTTAATGGCCAGAATTCAACCAGCTGATCAAAATTCTGATGATGAGCCAAGCTATGAGTCTGCATTTGTAAGTAAGGTACAATCTTCATCCATCAATGAGAATGATGAACAAGCGTATCCAACTCATACTAATAAATGTAATACCAGAACGCATTTCTGATGATCAAATTAATAGAAATATTCAATTTGATCCTGTCCATAAGGAAATGTTTAATAGTGTGTCAGTGTTGAACAGAGTTACACATGTTAAGAATCTGTGTGCATTAAAACACTTGCTAGAATGCATATAATGAAGCTGCAAAACCATAAAGATTTGCTCCATAAGTGACCAACAACAAATGAGATTTGATCAGCAGCATTGAGATGTATAAGGAAAGGAATCAGATTTTTGGAAAACAAATCCAGGATAACCATTCTATCTATAAAAGAATTTCTTAAAGCTGATGAAAAGGTAAAACGTTTTAAAAAACAAGCTGACTCTCATTTGTATCGTGATCGAGAAATTATTCGAAATCTTAAAAACAACGAGATTGATTGAGTCAAGAGGACAAACAATTCCAAAAAATAAAAGATGAAGGAGATAACAACAATCACTAGTTATAATTTTAAAAAGAAAAATGAGTGAAAAAACGAATAAGTATCATGAACTATTTCTTGATCTTGAGGAAAAACTAAAAAAGAATGTTTTGACATGTTTTGGAAATTAGAAATTCTTTTACAAGCAATGTTTAATATGCCTCGTCCAAAACCACTGTCTATTTATAATCAACAATTAAAACATGGTTTGGGGTATCCGAATCCTTATACACTCAGACAAGCAATTTCAAAGTGTCTAAAGTAATATGTTGCATCAAGGACGGGTGATATAGAAATTCCTTTGAATGTTAAAGATTCTAAGAAAACTCTAGAGGAGGCTTTAAAAAGTCAACAGAAAATGAATGCAAAAATGAATAAATCCAATTACTGTTGCGAACAAACAAAAATTGTTTAGACAATTGATATACAAACAATTAAATGCGCTTTATAATGATTTTGTTCCTCAAAAAGAATCATTTGTTGAACAAACTTGCCCTTCATCTCCTTATACTCCCTTTGTTAAGATTCTGGAAACAAAAACAATGCCAAGTGAGTTACCTTTGATTAATGGGTTTATTAAAAAATAAAACAAGTTGGGTTTTGAAAAACTATTTTGTGTGATAAATAGAACATTAAAAGGGCAAGTATGTTTTTATACATCCACAAGAAGAGAAGCTCCTTAATGCTTTTTTTCTCAGGATCCATGTTAATAACCACATCTTAATGAATTACTGGATCACTTTGGATGGATTTCAAATCTATTTTTCAAAGTGGATATCAAAGAAATGAAAAGATGCAATGAGCAAAAAGATGTTTTATCTCTAGATGAGATTGAAAGCAAAAATGATTTGTTAAAGATCAACTATTTGGAAGTATCCACTCAAGACATGATATTGAGCAATGTGTAGGTTATGTTAAAATCATGAATGTTAGATGAAGTCCTTACATGATGAATTGACAAGTCACAAAAGAATCATTAGAGCGATTCAAAAGGGTTTAAAGCAAGAATAAAAATGCTTCAGAGAAAGCTGTTCAAAGATGTGAAAAACAAAGTGTAGATTTTGAGTTAAAATTGCAACATGAAAAAGAAAAACAAAAATGGGATTTTTTGAAGAATAAAAACTCAAAACCTCTTTGATTTCTCTTGGATTACTATAATACAAAAACTTGAAGATGAGATGTGAACTTTGAGGATGTTAAAGTAACAAATCTTAGATAAAAGAACGAGAATAATGCCAAAATGGAATACAAAAACTTTCGATTCAATCAAAACAGACAACGATCTCAACATCAAAAGGAAATAGATGAGTTAATTACTCATGTTCTCCTGAGAAAACGTAGAAGCATATGGTGCAATTCGTGCTGAGAATCAGAATCTTTTAGTAACTACCATATCTGAGTTGAAAGCTAGAATGAAAAATGGTGAAAATGGTAAGTCTGTGAATACTAAGTTTGACAAGACACATGGTTCTCAATCTTTTCTTTGTGTCACACCCTTAAATAAAAATGCTTCTCAAAAGCAGACGGTTGTTTTAAAAACAAAAGAAAACCATGTTGAGTCAAAACCAGTCACTTTACAGACTTCACATAACAAACAAACAGGGACACATCAAAACACAAATGTCATTAGCCCTGGAATGTACAGAGTTGTCACACAACAAGAATCACAAACAAACAAGACTAAGAATGTGTTATCTTCTACAGGAATGAATGCTACATCTAGTGTTAAAAGACCAAAGAGTAGAGATTCACATGTCAAGACCAGTGTCTTAGATGTCTCTAAGAATGAAGCAAAGAAAGAAGCAGTTTATGTTAGGAAAAATAAGCAAACAGATAATACATTTGCTAAAGTTGTGTCAAACAAGGAGAATGTAATTGATGTTGCTGTTGCAAACGCTTCTAAAGCGAAAACTTTGTTATGTGTTTCTTGTATGCAAAGTGTGCTTATTCCTTGTCATGATAAATGTGTTGCTAAGCATAAATTGAATGTGCGTTCGAATGCTCGTAGAACCTTCTCTGTTAATTCTAGGATACCAAAATCTTCTGAAACTACTTTTGTAGCTCCTAAGACTAGGTTTTCTGAGAAAGCGACACAATCTAAGACTTTAGATACTACTTCTGTAGCTTCCAAATCTAAGATTGATGAAGCAAGTGCATCAAAAGCTAGAGATAAGGTTTCTAGTGCGTTTAAGAAAAAGGAAAGTAACATGCGTGATAAACCATTAAGCCCATTCATGTTAAACAAGATTCGGACCAGTAGAGTATGGAAAAAATGGTTTGAATCACAACCAAATGTTATTTGGACACCTGTTAACACAAAGCCACATGCTAATACTAATCCTTCGAATACGAAACCACTGGTTTCAGTTAAGAGATGGATAGTCAAGTTGCCCAGTTGTCCATGTGTTGGTTCTTCTTGTGTTGCAGGTAGTCCAGATCGTTCTATGGGTTGTTGACAGTGGTTGTTTGACTCGCGCAAACTCACCCCTATTTATATACCAATAAATACAGAGAAATATAAATACACAACAGGGATCAGAATCCGCGAGACCAAGAAAACCGGAAGCAGTATAGAGTGTTCCCGGGTCGTTATGTCCCAACGAGGCTAGAGATGGAAAATCGAAAGACGATTGATGATTGATGTTTGAATATGACAAGGATGTGAATATGATTGGATACTAAACCTAATAGGCAAATGAACACAAAGATAATCAAGGAACATAAGCTAGAACAAGCATAAAAG
>BQNB010123421.1:0-20102 GCA_026074375.1 Tanacetum coccineum
TTAAAATGGTAAAAGAAGGGTTGTGAGAAATTCACCTCAAAAGTTAGGGTGATACTAGAACTTCGCGGCAAATCACAACAAGTAGGCAACCCAAACGAACGCGCACCCTTCTACCCGAGACCTAAGGTAAATAAATATACCTAATTAGATCCTAAAAAATATGCTCGAAAGTTATAAACGTTCATTAGATAAGTTTCATGTTCACTTTTGCTTTTCAAAGTTTACTTTTTAAAGTTTTACATAAATTCATAAAATGACCCGGTTTTCCGTCACTTCAAGGGTTTATTTGACCAAGTAAAAATTACTTCTGGTTGTATCCCTTGCAATCCCTTATAATACCTTGTGTCTAGTGTGTACCACAATAATTGCAACAATTTTTATAAGGTTTAACTCACCAAAATAGTCAAAACTTCTAATTTTACTCAATTTTGACTACTTTTTGTATTTTAGCAAGCTGAGTACTTTTTACTCAAAATTCCACCTAGAGCTTCTAGAAATCTTTCATTAACATATTAAACTAGTTACCATATGATTTTTAGCTATGGAGGTGTTCCTAATATTGTTTTATGACTCATACAAGTTAGATAATATTTTCAGTCCAAAACAGTCCCAATGATCACTCAACTTGTTTCAATATCAAATGTGTCCAAAATGACCCGTGTTACCAAATAACCTCTGGGATTTTAAAGTCAACACTTATATTCAAGTTTTAGTGGTGGTGTGGGCCCTTTACTTTCATGTATGACAACTTAATGGCTAATTTAAGTGGACTAATTTTCTGGTCAGCATGCATATTCAGAATTCATTCCTTATAAAATCTAGTATTTTTATCCCCAAGAACAATTTTTATCACTAAAATCCAAACATATTTGGATAATACATGAAAATATTAAACTTTCAGAGGTGGTTTGAAGATTAAAGCATAAAATATGAATGTTTTATGAGTTTTACAAGATTGATAGTCAAATCTGCCATTTTTATTCACTTTCTGCACATAAATCTTGCATAATTTTTTTGAAAATTCTACGTACGTGCACTGACTTTAGGCCGAACTAAAAAGTTGTAGAAGACTCTTTGAAGTTAATTTAAAAAAAGGAAGAATCCATAATTCCCAAAAATAAGTGAGTTATGACCATTTTAGTGAAGAACAAATTTTCAAACAGCCTACTTTCTTCATTTTAGATCAACTTTGCATGCATATTTCTACCACTTTTGATTCAAAAACGACCGTACCAAGTATAGGTACTCTTTTTAACACCATTTTAGAGTTTTAAACATTATTAGATCAAATATTTCTTGTTGTTTAATTTGAAAAAAAGTTTGTGCAAGATTAAGTGCAAGAAATTGAAGATTAAACTCTCTTGGTGCAAGAACAACACAAGTTGTCTTGCACCAAGGTTTTTACCTTGATTAATGGTGGATATGAATGATGATTTATAGCTGAAATAACTAGATTACTTGGTAGGATACTTCTATGGCTTCTTGTTTCAAAACTCTAACCTATAACTAGTTCATATACCCATATACATTCTTGTTCTTGATCAAACCTTGCAAAAATCTTGATTATAATTGTGTTCTTCCTTGTGGTTGGCCTTTTTTTAGAGAGATAAGAGGGAGGAGGAGCTGAGATTAGAGAGAGAATTGTATGTGTGAAAGTGGTTTTGCATGAGAGTAAAAATAGAATTGTGGTTTTTAGGCTAAAGAGACATAGATTTGATGGTTGTAAGAATGAATATGGGAAGTAAAAGAGATGAATTAGACATAGGGGTAGTGAGGGGGGCAATTCTATAGGTGAGAAGAGATTTTTATAAAAAAATTTGACAAATATTTGGTATGTGTAAGTATAATTTAAATGGTGTAGGTTAAATTGTTTAAATTGTGTACATTCGGTAAATACGCAAAGTGTCGTAAAAACGTATCTTTTGAGATTGTTTGTGATTTTGTTAAATTATGTTTTCCCATGTGTTTTGACATTGTTATAATGTTATTTGATCATATCGTTGGTCGTTAGGACTGTTTATTAGGATTGTTAGGTCAAAGGTGCGTTCGTATAACTAGGGTTCCTAATAAAACAAACGGTAAAAGAGTCGAAATATCATATGTTTGCTTTTGGTTACTGACCTCAAAAATTGACGGATGTCACAAAGATGTTGATAATTATCCACATGATTATTATATTATATACATTATTTTTACTAGATTAGTGGAAGTGTTTGTTTGACGTTTAGCTTATTTAAATCGGATCAAATTTAATTATATACTAAATATAGCTCTTGAAACTTTACAGAGTTTAGAAGTATATATATAGAATCATTATTGAGTTATTTTAGAAGAGTAGATCTACTGAAACCTTGTTGAGTTTCATTATAGAAATAGATAATGTGAAACAGATCTATTAAGATATTCTTAATGAAGATTGACAACATCATATTACCTATCTGTTTTGTAAAAAAAATAATGTAATAGGTGACATTTTTTAATTATTTTAGTCGAAAGACTTCTTTTAAAGCGGTTTTCTATAACGAGTCTTGCAACACATTAGTTTTTTGAACAAAAATCGATTTAATTTGTTTTTTTGTTAAGAAACACTCTATGATTTAGCAAATTGTTAATAATACCAAAATTAGTTTCAAACTAATCGTGAGACCTCGTATTAAAAGAATATTTGGAATGTCGCTGTAAAACCCAAAAATTTGAATTTCATTTCATTTTGTTAATTTGAAATATAACCTAAAGTTTAATAATAAGTATTTGGAATTAAAACCTTAGGTTATAATTAATTGTGTATTATTAAGTTATAATATAAGATATATAGTTTAAAAAAAATATATATATAAATTCCCTAATTTATAATCATAAATCCGGCCCCCTAGAAATATATTTGATTTTGTTATTTTGTTTATTTACTTTCCTTTTGTTTATAAAACCTATTTTAAGAAATAAGAGTAAAAAGGTTTAAGCAAATATTTGGTAATCTCCTAAAACAATAAAAAGATTTTGTCCCCCTCCTCTCTACCCTTTATAACCGCCCTCTCTCCCATCATTCTCTAAAAATGTTCTCTCCATAATTTTGTGTATTCCTCCATAGAAGCTTCGAGCAAGAAGAAGGTTTAGGTGTTTTGGGTAATCCTTGAAGTTTTGGTGTTCTTGGTGTGGTTTTGATCTTCATTCTTTGGTGTATTCTTGGGTTCTTGGTGTTTGATCTTGTACTCCTCCCTCATTCCATAGGTAATTCTTGATTTGTTTCATTCTTGTTGTCACCATGATTTCATATGCAAAAGTTTTCATAAAAACCTAAAAGATTGTAAGAAATAATGTGTTTATGTTCTTGTCAATTTCTCTAGGGTTTAATCTAATTAAAATGGTTAAATTACATGTTATGAAACCCTAAGATGATCATTAAATGTGTTATTAATAAAAACTACAAGATTAGAAACCCTAGGGTTGGTTTTGATGGGTGTTAATTAGGGTTTTCATGGTTAATAATTCTGGGCAGAATTTTAGGTCATGTTCAACGGGGTATATCTTAATGATAAAAATTGGTTTTAACATGATTCTTGAGCCTAAAGTTAAATTCAAAGAGTCTAGTTTCTGGAAAATCCGGCCTCATGTTAATTGGAGGTCGGGAAGGTCGGTTGATATTTAGATTTATAAAGATTAAGGTGTCAAAACCAGCAGATTTGGCCGGAAAATATCAGTTAGAGAGTATGATTTTTTAATTCTCAAACAAACCGTAAGGATTTAGACTATTTAAAATTTTATTTGGTATAACATCCATGATATGGCTACATCCATGATTGTTCTTAAGAATTTTGAATTGTTTAAGTTGGGTTTTACCCTGAAACTTTTCAAGGTTTCTGTCAGATTACAATCGGGAATCAGTTTTGGGTAACAAGGGATAAAGGGATACTTAAACATAGAAAAAAAATTAAACCAATGAACATGGGAGTATTAGACATATGTAAGGAACCGACTGAAATTTGGTGTAAATTAGAAGAATTTATTATGGGACAATTATTTAATGGAAACTTACCTTGAAATACGAAGTTAAAATCCTTATTAAATTTGTTAGAAACCTTAATTAGGCAAGGTAAACTTTAATTATGTAAATCAAATATAAAACTACTTATAAAATAAGATAAGAAATAATATGAAATCATGGATTTATTAGATATCAGTAAGAGGTTTATTGATCATTTGGTCTTCGTGTTCGTATCTCTCCGTTCTTGTTTGTTAAGGAAACATAATATTCCGTCCCTTTTAGTAAGGACATCTCATTCTTGACTTCATTGTTTTTAGCTACTTATGGTTGTATTTGATATTCTGTCCGATTTGCTATCCGTACTCATGTCACATTGAAATTTGTATATATTCCAGTTGATTTGATATTCGGAATCATGATTCCTTTGGATCTTTGGTTTGAATATTATATTAAGAACCGTTTAACAGATTGATAATTTTGGTAACTCGTTCAGTTTGCTTAAAGTCTTTAACACAGCTATTGAACTAAACATTGGGAGGTGCCATGACTATGTAATTGATGCACCAATGGCATGACACTATCTATAGCGATGTGATTAGTCCACGGTGTTCCCTTTTGAATGATGGCCTTTAGTTATTATTAGCTTACATTTATGTATTTCCTAATGGTCATTTTAGTAAAATGAGTATGAATTCAACTTATTTGATTCTTTAAATGTATGGCATGGCTGACTCATACATGTTAATTTTAACTCAGTGTGTTGTTTAATTAAACTAAATTGGATACCCACTTTTTGTATTGACACAAATTACAAACATTAAAACTTGTGTTGAATCCAAATTGATAAGATTGTATTTTCACTCGGTTGAATGGAAAATAACCGAACCCCTTGATATGATTCACATTAGGGGTGAGCATGTGGCGATCGTGCAGATTCTGCAAAGAACCAACACCGCAATCCGTAATTGCGAATTCAATAAAAGTATAAACCGCAACCATGCCGGATTCCTGCGGTTTTGGGTTTTGCGGTTTTGCGTTTTCAAAATGCGTAATTCGGGTTTGAAAACGCGCACCACACCACATATGACCATTTTTTTAATTTTGGGCTTAAACCCAATAAAAATTTTAGGCTTGAACCAAATAGTAATTTTGGGCTTAATGTAAATACACTATTATAATTATATTTATGTGAATAAAAACTGAAAATATAAACACTTAATTAGTAAAACGAAAAATATAAAACTGATAAAACTGTAAATACACTGCATCCGCACCACACCCCTAAATCTACTTTATACTTTTTAGCCCAAAGAAACCCCGCCTTTTTAAAAGCCATGCGTTTCAATTTTTGAGAGATAATTATTAAAAATTTGAAATATTTTTTAAATTTTATTATTAAAGCAATTACAGGTGCGGTTTCGGGTATAGCGGTGCGGATTTACGGTAAAACCGAAACGCACCGCAGATTCGGTTTTTCCTATTTAGAAACCACCATCCACCTGATTTTTGTCGGTGGTGGCGGTTTTTTGTCGGTTTAGGTGAGCGGTTTGCGGTGTGGTTTCTGCTCACCCCTAATTCACATAGTTTTATGTGATTTGGAACTGATACCTACTAAGGTAGAAAATAGAGGTACAAAAAAATTCTATTTATACTTACTTGAGAGTAAGGATATCGACAAGATTGTTCTATACAAATAAGTTGAGAATGTGTGTCTCCATTTCTAAATTTATATGCTAAACTTGGAATAAGACACAAATTTATTGCTTATGATACTTCAACAATAGAATTGTTGAATGAAAAGGATTGTGCCTTAGAAAATCTAGTTAAATATGTCGTGTTCTAAGTCCTGTTTAAAGCATGACATTTGGGAGAAAACAAAAAAAAAATTCTTTTTCTATATGCTACTTATCTTTTCGATAAGATCCTTGTAAAGAAAATAAATAGTTCTAGACTATGGATGAGAAGAAAACTATCCTATAAGTACGTACAAATGTGGGGGGATATCTAGCCAAGATATCCGTATTTAAACCTTAGGTTCAAAATATTAGACCTAAAAGTATGAATTACATATTCTTAGTATATGCTCATAACATTAGGTGCGTATGGTGTCTTTGTATATGATAATATACACAAGGATACGATAATGGAATAAAGGAATGATTCCTTCTTTGAAAATATATTTCCTTGTTAACGAATGAAACTGGAAGATCAGCTAGAGGAAGTTATCCAAGATCAAAGACAATGAGATGATAATGATCCCTAAGATAAAATACAAGATCGACCCGAGGAAGAAGAGGTTGAACCTAGAAGAAGTAAAAGGGCAAGAACTGAGAAATCATTTACACCTGATTTTGTTTCTTTTATGGAAGAAAATGAACCTACTTCTTATCAAGAAGCGGTAACTTCCTTGAAAGGGCCTCAATGGAAAGCATCCATTAAAAGTGAAATAGATTCTATTTTACAAAATCGTACTTAGGAGCTCATGGCTTTACCTCTTGGTTGTAAACCACTAGGCTATAAATGGATCTTCAAGAAGAAGACAAAAGCCAATGGCACTATTGACAAGTGCAAAGCAAGATTGGTAATCAAAAGATTTAGACAACGAGAAGGTCTAGATTACTTTGATACTCATTCACCCGTTACACGAATAACCTCAATTGGAATGATACTCGCTATTGTTGCATTAAGAAATTTGGAAGTTCATCAAATGGATATGAAAACGGCATTTATAAACGTGGATTTAGAAAAGAACTATATATGAACCAACCTGAGGGTTTCATGGATCCTAGACTAGAGACCAAAGTTTGTAGGCTTGTTAAGTCATTATATGCCTTAAGGCAAGCTCCCAAACCATGACATCAATTTTTTTTGACCGTATCATGTCAGGATGTGGATCTATAATTTATATGTACCCATGTGTTTATACATAGATGGTATACTTATTACTAGAAGTGATAATCTACTATTGACATGTTGGAGTCAAGATTTGACATGATCTTCATTAGTTGTTGGATATGGTTCTTGGAAATAAGATCATATGAACATATATGGATTTGTTGTGAAGTCAAAAACATTATCAGGACAATATTCTTGAGAGGTTTAATGTGGGGGATTCCGGCCTAGGTAGAATCCAGTGACATATTTTTATATCTATTTAAAATAGAGGTATATATGTTGCCGATTTTGAATTCTCAAAGAACAGTGGGCATCTTATGTGTCTAATGATGTAGGTGTGACCTGATAACCATGTCAAGTAGATATAACAGTACAAGTGTGTATCATTTGAATAATATTACACGAGTACTATGATACTTACAATATAAGATATTCGGCTGCTATCAAATGATAGAGTAATGCAAATTTAGATTCTTACATAAAATAATCTAGATCCACTAAAGTGGATGTATTTACGCGAAGTGGGAAGTTATACCTTAGAAATCTTATAAGTATTTCACACATACATTTATTGCTAAATATATGATGAAATATGAAATTATCATTTGAGATAAATTTATAGAATATATAGGATATTTACGTTAATTCATAAAGAACATACCAACATGGCGTAAACCGGTAACATCCGTGTTTATAAAGTGTGATAATCAATTGAATTTGACAGAGCTCATATCATAATGTAAAATGGTACGTCGAGATATGTCCATCATAGAAAGTGATCGGTGTGGCAACTACTCTTAACTAGAGTTATCACGACTAACTTCGTATATTCAACGGATAATATCGTGGATCCGCTTACGAAAGGCTTAAGCAAAGAGTTAGTTAGTGAGTCATCTAAAAGAATGGGACTAAAGCCCTTAAAGGAATGAGTTTCTATTAAGGAAAACCTAACCCAATTGACTAGAGATCCTAAGATGTGGGTTCAATAGGATAACCTAATCATAGAAGTATAGGGGAATTACTTAATATTGTAACTTCCCAGTCCATTCCTATAATACATGTGACTTATATGGCTTTTATATTTCAAGATGAAATCGTAAAGCATAATGATTCAAGATGAAATCGCAAAACTTATGTTTTTAATTATTCAAAATTAAATCACCTTTGTGAGAGAGAAGTAGGGTCGCTTTGAGTGGAATTGATGCGTATTTTTGTTACAAGAAATAATTTAACAAGTTTTAAATTTATAAAAAATCGTTCACCGATTTCTACACGCATTAACGGGCAGACCCGGTCGTGTGTAGTGTAGGATTGGTAAATCCGAGGTCGTCTCAAGAGCTAAGTTTAGATTAGTTATAATTTGAAATGTCATGGGTTTAAAAATGGTTTTGAATAATTTTGAGAATTAAGACAGGAAGTAATGCGAAAAGTAAATTGAGAAGAAGACTATAGAGAGAAAAGCATGCTAACCTAGTTACCTCATTACTACTGTATATGACATGTCTCCTAGTGCAAAGTCTAAGTATCATTTTATTAGTGTTCTAAAATTAACATATCCGAATTGACGTTCGAGGTCTGTCCTATACTTTCATGGATCCCAATTGCTCGAAAGTCTCGATGTTAAGGTATCCTGGTTGTAGCTATTAAGTACCAACCATTCAAAAGACTTATCTATAACCTAAATAGATTATTAACCCTCTCTGAAAGAGTTCCTACGCTTTAGTAAGTATTTAGGGTAATTAAGGCGGTGATCTGATCGATTCCTACACTAGGATAAATTCTAACTTATCCTAGTACCTTTGTAATCCTAAGTTCAGTTGTTTGCCTAATAAAAGGACTAACCAAATCAAAACTACCTTTCAATATTGCCAAAACGCAGGGATCTACGACAAACTATAAGGATATCTAATAAAATGATAATTAAACAAGAAACATTAATCAATACATTAGTAATTACATAACTAGGCCAACACTAGAAGTGCTTAGCCACTCATGGTAACAGAATAGTAAGAAATAATGGAGGGATTCATTGATCGAAAGCTCATAATTCTTACAGGATTTATTTATGAATGATTAAATACAAAAGTAAGTAAAGTGATTTCTCCCTTAGACTTCAGATGGATTTCTTCGACCTTTGGAAGCTTGGAAGCTTGGTTCGCCCCTTGATGTTGTGGTAGAAGGGTTGATGATAAATATGTAAAATAAGGGCTCTATTTATACTTTTCGAACTTGTTACGGCGTAACTTTTGTGTGTGGTTACGCCATAATCATGCTGATGTGGGCTTTCTTATCGTAAGCAAAATTGATGTTACGGCGTAACTTCAATGTCCTTATTACGCCATAAAGCTGACTCGGATGACTCGTCATTCTATAATGAGACGTGTTACGGTGTAAACTTTGCACATGATTACTTCGTAACCTTGGTGATGACCATTCTTGCCTTAATTATGTTATGGCGTAACCTTTGCAGGGTGGCTACGCCGTAAAACGTCTTAAAAATCCATATTTGCTCATTTTTGTGTCCAAATCCCATGATTCTTGCACAAATGCTCGATTTCTTCCTGAAAACAATAAATAAGTGATTAAGTACCATTTTCAGGCATTTATGAGATAATTACAAGCATTTTGATACCAAAAAGTATTAAATATTTGATGTTATTAGGAATTATGGGGGCGAAAATCCTAAGAGCTCTTACAGAACCAGGTTAATGTTCAGGACCATAATGAACATGACTTTGAGGACTTGACAATGTCAGGGAGAGTCTTGTGTGAAGTGTAATGTTGTCTACGTAAACAGAGGTTGAGTTCAAGGACATCGAGTCTACTCAGATCTAGGAGATTAAGTGCATCTCAAAAGGGAATGTTCAAAGGGTCACACCTACTTATCCTATGCAAGATTCAAGTATTGGAATTTCATTGAAAATTTTCTATAATACAACTGATCTCCATTCATGTGGGGGATTGATGGAAAATTTGGTTGGCAAAGTGATTTTTGACCAACTTTAGACACAATTATCTATATGTATGTGTCATATATATAAGTAATGGTTTGAAATTTCGTGTTCTTATTGAAGAGAGCTTTGCAATGAATCTTTTTGTGTCTAAAATAAAGTTGATGTAAATGAGATATTGCATCTCAAAGTTAGGCATTCGGTACCATGCTTAAAGAGGAAAATTCGTTTATTTTCTATCCCACATTGGTGTAATGTGTAAACTTTGGAGCACTCTAATGTGTATTGTCACACCCCCAAAATATCACAACGGAAAGGTAACCGGGGGTGGTGACTTTAAAGCACAAGATACAAGAAAATAGAGAACGACCTCTATAGGAGTTGTTTTAAAATACATCATTGATTCATTAAATTAAACAAGGTTTATCACAATACGACATCAATGTTTTACAACCAGGAAAATAGTTTTTTGAGTACAATCAACGATAATGTTCAAGTAGTAAAATCCAATGCAATGTGACTTCCACTGGTTGACTCTACCATGAACTTCAACGCTAGCCATACAATATGCTAGTTAAGGATCTGGGAATACATGCTTCAAACGTCAACAATAATGATGGTGAGTTCATAGGTTTGAGTAATTTATAAGAGTAGACCATAAGATTTTCAAGTGTATGACTATTGTAACACATACAATATCACATAAAAAGAAGTTATTACGATTGCACTAAGCTCATGACACCGAAACTAGGACTAACGTTTTATGTTGTTACAAGTAGTTTCTCGGTTGGTGTTTAACCCAAGACCACCTAGAGTTTCACAAAAGGTATACGTCCGTTTGACAAATACATTGGTCAAGTAAGTGCTACTTACCCGGACAGGGGTGTCAACCCTAATAGATCTATTTACAACAATCATACTTACACAAAGTAATTAACGGTTCATGATAGTGGGCAAAGTGGGTTAACGGTACTTAGGCTAATCCACAATAGTTTAAATTTACTTGTGTCCATAAGTAAAAACAAGCAATGTATCTCAACTAAGTGTTTCAAAACAATTATAAAATGAGTAAACGAGAGCTATGAAACTCACCTCGAACAAGTGGTGATACAATAGATATGGTAGAACGATTACGAGTGTGCAAGTATCCTAACCGCGACCTAATGCAATAATAGTTCGCTTTAGGTTTATAATGCAACATGAGGTATATGCGTATGAGTTTTATAAGATGTTATCACCTCTATATGCTTGTAGTGAAGTTTTATAAAGTTTCATAAGTCAACTTATTTAAGGAAAACAAGTAAAACACATTTTTAGTTCAAAAAACTCTTTATTATAGTTGTTGTCTAGAATTTAAAACAACTTAAGACGCCCATAACTCCTTCGTTTCTTATACGTTTTTGTTTATTCAAATCTCAGATTAAAGGTAAAAATGTCCCCTTTTAAGAAATTAAGACCTCATACAATGGAACTAAGTTTTAGACATCCAAAGATGCACTACAAGACATGGATTTTAAAGAAAAAAATTTCCAGAAAACTTTACCTATCTTGTTTTAGTCATATCTCCTTTGTTATTTAACCTCCAGAGTCGATTAAACTTGATGAGTTTAAGTTAATGTCTTATCTACAAAAATTTCCAAAGGTTCTACTATCCAAACCACTCTTAAGGTGCTCATAATTACGACTAAATTTCCAAACTCAGATTTGTATCACTAATCTTGCAAAAATCATTCAAAAATGATAGAAAATCATCCATTGTGCGGCCAACTCCAGAAATACTCCTAAGTCATTATACTAATAAATGGAAAGAAATTTGCCATAAGGTTGTTTTAAAGTGTTTACTTCTTTCATATAAGTGGACTAAAAATGCTGCTTAAAATAGGGTTTTGTTTTAACAAGTTTTGCATCAAAATCTTTATACTACAAGCATATATAAGTGCTATATAATGATATAAATGATGTATGGATTATGAAAAGATGAAAAATGAGAATGCTTACATGTGATGATGAAGATTGGATGCTCAAGTGAACTAATCAAACCCAAAACTAACTAATGAACACTAGTAATCAACACCAAACCCTAGCTTATGAATCTTTAACCCAAATTCTTCTTGCAAATCACTTAAGAAAAGTTAAAAAAAACCCTAAATATATATGTGTTTATGTCGTGTGTTTTTAAGAGAGGAAGAAGATAGGTGTTGTGATTTTTGGTGTGTGAAATAATGACTAGTTGCCTCCTTTTATAGCACAACAAATGGAAGTAAGAAAGAGCATCAAAGTGATTACAAGGAATTGTGTGTTCAACTTTGGCAAGGGACAAGATATGTAAGAATGTGTTAGGCAAGCAAACAAGAGGTGTAAGAATTTGTTAGAAAATAAATGAGAGTACTATGGTGTAAGAGTTGGTTAGAAAACAAAAATGGTGTCATGATGGGGAAGGTGGTGGCCGAACATGGGGTATAGGGGGATGTGATTTTCAAATTTTGAATATTTAGGGGTATATATTATGTCAAATGCAAAGGTGGTGAGTTTGGTTAGGTATTTCATGCATGCATGAGGTTTTATGCAAGTATTAGGTGATTTACGTAAAACTTGTAAAATTAAATTTATAAAACATACTCATGATGGTCATAGCATACTTGTTATGTGTAGACTAAACTTAGTCTAAAGTCGGAGTACGTTCAAAGTTGTTTCTCATTGTACACGGGATAACCTCTTCGGTTATAATTTAAGCAAGTACGTACGTGTTCAAAATAAAACGTTCAAGTTTTAGGTAAAAGTAAACCTGAAATTTTGGGTTGTCACAGTCTTTCCCTATTAAAAGAATTTTGTCCCAAAATTCAGTTGGTGGTATTTGGTGGTGAGGTTTCTGGGAAAAAGTGAGGGTATTTGTTTCGGAATTGGTCTTCACGTTTCCAGGTGAATTCTGATTAACACGGTTCTGATTTTTCTATTTCAGACATTCATTCATGTAATGTCCTTGCAAACCACACTCAAAACATGTTCTTGGAGCTCTCTGATTATTCACTGGGGGCCTCTGAGTTGTTGAAGGAGTGGGGGTTATCTAGTATTTGGTTTGATGGCCAGTCCTCTTGTAGTTATTACATTTTATAGTGCATGGCCCAATGTGGTGTAGCTTACACCTGTTGCAAAGAGGAAATTTCCTAGCGTACCCATTCTTATTATCTGGCCCACCAATATAAGCCCTCACGACCTCTTGTCACTTGTTTTGTTGCTCGGAGTTGTTTATGTGATTATCTTCCCACTTTCTTTTGTTCTTACCATTTTGTAAGCCTTTCTATCTCGCACCACCTGATCCATAAGGTCATGAACCATGTAGATGGATTCCCTAATTCTTGTTGGATTGGACGTGGTATGATCTCCTTGAATATCATATGCGACACCCCAGATGTTCCACCCAAACATTTTATACTCAGTTTAACCATGTGGGGCCATAAGCATAAGGCCAGTTCCTGAAAACGTAGATGATAGCCAACAATTAGTTTCCCTAACAGACAGATTCCCAAAGCCAGTCTCTATTTTGAACCTCATAGCCTTTGACAGTATTCATCAATTATCATTTGTTTCAATTCTCTCCATGTTGTCTCGTAAGCAGCATCTAGACCAATTCTTTTCAAATACGAGTTCCACCATGTTAGTATGCCGTCCAGCAAGGTGCATGCGACATACTTCACCTGGCAATTTTCAGCACAATTGCTTATGTGGAATACTGAATCCATCTTCTTAAACCAACAGGTCAAACCAACAGCTCCTTCTGTTCCTTTGAAATTATAGGGCTTGCAAATTAATAACTCTTATAGACTTGTTTCATTGTTAACTCTATTTCTGCTATTCCGGTTAGCCTCATAGGCTGTCATCACATCATCCACGCTCTGAGTGATTAGTTGTTCGATAACAACAGAGTTCAATCCTTGTCTAGTTGTCGGCATATTCTTTAAAATCTCAAAAGATAACAATACCCAATAAGATTTCATACAAGATAAAGTCATGACATGCAGAGATATAATATAAACAACTATGGCAGTATAATCAATATCACAATATAGCATAATAATAACCAACATAAATAGATTTAATACTTGATACATCATTTTACAAATAATAAAAGAGTACAAGCGTTGTATTAAAACTACTAGTGAGTACTACTCAACTTAGTAGGCTACAATAAAAAAGAAACTATATGCGATACTAATATAGTAGTCTACATGCCAAGTCGATCCTCCATCCTCCTGATGTGTGCCCTGAGTCTGATCTCTCTAACCTTGCTCTCTCGTAAGAGAGCCTCGGCATCCTCCATGCAGATATGCGACTCTATAATCCTCTCCCATGCAATCCCTAGTGAGTAATGCAAGACCTCAATCTGCTGCTCAGCAGCCTCAGCTCTATCATGGAGTGTCTCTAGCTCCTGCTCTACAGTCTCGACTCTCTCTAGCGGGATCTCCTCTAAGTGATCCTGCATCTCCTTAATTTGGATCCTCATGACAAACAAGTCTCGCCATGAGTAATGGTACGGTATGGTGAACAGGATCACCAATTACAGGAAGCACATAAGTTGCTGAAGAGCTCTCTCCCAACTCAAACACACTGGGTGAACCCTCCTAGTCTCTCCATGCACAGATCTTAGGGGCAACAAACGTCCAACGACAGGCCTTTGACTTCCTGTAAAGTCTAGTAGGAATGATGGCCTCGGTCATAGTCTCGTCAATAGTCTCCTGCTGAGGTGAGGTCATCCTAAACCTCTTGCGAGGTGACATCATAGCAGGTGGTGGTGATGATGGTACTGGTGGTGATGGAGGTAGTGATGGTTCTCTGCATCTCTTACGAGATGGTAAAGGTGATGGTGATGGTGATGCCGATGCTGATGATGGGGATGGTGATCTGTACCTCTCGTGAGGTGGTGCAGCGATCTCCTCGGCGATCGGCTCCTCAATGGATGGTGGTAGAGTATACGGTGTACGCACCATTTTTCTCGGTGTACATATCAAACATCTCCCGTTAGTGTAAATCTTGTACGGGCAACATAGTGGTCTCTCTTGTCCAGGTTTGACAAGAATAGCAGGGAAGGTAGGTGCTGGCTGGGTGGTGTAGGTGCAACCTGAGCCTGCAGTAGCTCATCATCCTCCATTGGATCCTCGTCTGATGAATCTTCCTCCGAGGGGTCCTCCTTAGAAGACTCCTCCGAATATGACTCTTAATGGTCCTCCTCAAAAGGCACAATGTCTGAGTCGAATCCGGGGTATAATCGGGTGATGTTTTATGACGCAATGGTTATAGTCTAGGCCTAATGATGCAACCTAGTTCTTTATAACTTGGCTCTGATACCAATCTGTCACACCCTCAAAATATCACAGCGCAAAGGTAACCTGGGGTGGTGACTTTAAAGCAGAAGATACAAGAAATTAAAGAACGACCTCTATATGAGTTGTTTTAAAAATGCATCGTTGATTCATTAAATTAAACAAGGTTTATCACAATACGACATCAAAGTTTTACGACAAGGAAAAATAGTATTTTGAGTACAATCAACGATACTGTTCTGATGTGCGGTTGATTGCAAATCAAAGTTTTACAACCCTCCTAGGCAGTGTACCTAACCGTTGTAGTGTAGTATAGGCAAGACTCGGGGGGTTATTATCGTTCTCTAGGGGAATAGTTTGGGTAGGCTCGAATCGTATGGTCACTATGGTCTTGAGGTTGAGAGAAGAGTATTTTTGGTTTTTTATATTTTATGAAAGCAAGTAAAATCTCGGGTTTGAAAGGGGTTTTTATTAAACTAATTAACTACTCCTAATTCTATAGTAATTGCAAAAAGTAAAGGTGATGGAAAACTCGTATAGTTAAACAAATGTGTTTACCTAATCACGCACTACTCCCTAGTTGTCTTCTCCAATTTTATTATCCGTCACCCTCGTAATGGAATGTGTAAGTATTTAAATAACTAAACACCTAACTCGGAATCCACCCAAATGGCAAGGTAGTATAAAGACTATTGCGTGGGTATCATCTAACCTAGCCGCGTTTCCCTAGACGTCTTTGCTATGCAATTAAGAAGCTAGTTTTTAAAGCCTAACGCGCACATCATTAACAAGAAGCAATAAGAAAAGATAAACAACTAGGTTTCATGTAATCATAAGCAAACACAAATTATATTTAGCCAATCATGTTAATTGAAAGCGAAGAATAATTAATCAAACAATACATAGACATATCAAAAGATTAAAAGGAATAAAGAACTTCACTTCAATTGAACATGGAGTTTTGGTAGTTACACAAGGGTTATAAAACCCTAAAAATCGTCTAAAAATGCATCTACAAAGTATATGTTCGATCCTCCAAATTATCCACACAAAACACAAAAACTAGGGTTTGTATATATAGAGATTAATGCACGACGACGTCGCTTGTAATTTGCGATGTCGTCAACCCGTAGTATCTTTAGGGCATCTTCATGTCAGCTACTCTAATGTCTTCGTAAGAATTAATACCATCTCTGTGACTTGGACGTCGTCACAAGGATTTGTGACACCGTCTCCACGCACTGTATGCCAAATCTTAATCATCTTTGTGTAGAGTTGCAATCTTGTCCTCTTTCTTCCCAAATTGAGTCCAAGCCACATTTATTTCCTCCAAATGCCTTCCAAATGCTAAAATAACAAAAAGAAACGATTAAGCACGATAAATGGAGATATTTGCATGATTTCGGAGGTTAAATGACCCTAAAAGTGTATAAAACGACATCTCATCAAATACCTCTCACATGGGATTTGCATTTGTCTCAAGAAAATGGGGCTTGTCTACTTAGTAAATAGCACGTCGAGGGCATTTACACCTACTCAATAAAGATAATTTAGTGGCACAACCATTAGACCTCGTAATTAAAAGCACATAAATTATACACTAGAACCTCACATAAGTGTTTGGATTCTCTTTTTCTCTCGGGTGTAATAATGAATTATAACAATATAGGAAACAAGAAAATAACACACACTACTTGTCTAGAATATAAATACCAAATGGCTTAATAAGGATCAAAAACCACCAATCGCTTTAGCGAAAGCACATTACTATCAAAGTAGGTCTTTAAAGGGGTTTTGATGAAGTATGTGTAGGTTAAAGGAACACGGTGGGGATATTAGGGAATTTTTTACTGGTAGCAAGCTAATTATCTACACGAAAACATGTAAAAAAGCGTTGCAAACCAAGACTCGAAACTTAGGAAAAGTAAATATACAAACTCTAGCTCAATCTCTTTCATTTCTTTAATACTCTTTCTTCAATAAAACAAAAGCAAGATGGTAGCCGCGTATCTACATATTTTTTTGCTTTTTTCAATTTTTGATTATTTTATTTACACTTTTGCCAACCATCTGCTGAACGGAAATAAAACATGACTATTGGGTTAATAAATTGCACCCCTACACTTGAGTTTTATACTCATAACATAAACTAAACTAATGACCCGGAATAGATGAATGACAACAAAACATGGAGAATATTAGACAAACATAGGGTAATGACTTAACTTTTCTTCCTCATTTCTCCATATAATAAATATTACCATGAATCCTAATCGTCCCAAAACTGTATACACAAATAATGACTTGACTTAGAAACCATGTACCCAAGTAAACAATTAACTAGGGTTTAACAAATGTGATAACTAAATAATTATTAAAAATTAGTACAACAAAG
Source organism: Tanacetum coccineum (assembly GCA_026074375.1). Classification (NCBI taxonomy): domain Eukaryota; kingdom Viridiplantae; phylum Streptophyta; class Magnoliopsida; order Asterales; family Asteraceae; genus Tanacetum; species Tanacetum coccineum. The sequence goes on from BQNB010123421.1 coordinate 17,542, forward strand.
AAGGCTAAAGCAATTTGGGTTGTAACATTTTGGTGCGGTGTAAACAATGAACTACATTAAAAATCGAAATATCCACCAAAAGTTTACGAGAATCACGAAAAGGATAGGCTCAAAGGGTATACACTAATTGGTTACTTGCAATAAAATGAGTACATAGCAAGGGTGTGGTGGTAGTCAATGAATCGTGGAAGACCATCATAACTATAACAAATACAAGCTAAAAATAGGGGTATATCCTAATACCTCTTATCACTTAGTAAATCCTAATCACACGAATGTGATCTCACTAGCAGTCTCGGGATGAATCGCTAAAGAAAGTTCTAGAATTTATAATATTACCGATACACTCTCATAATCCTAACCGATACCAATGCTCCCGAAAAAGCAACAAAACCACACATGCTCGTTCAAATCCATGAACGAGACACATGTGATTGCTCAAATCCTTAACTCGAGCAAGCTAAAGTTAAAATCATCAAAAGCATCAAAGATGGATGCTTTAATTTGTAAATATCTAGGGGCGAACCTCACAATTTTGAGGTGGAATTTTTGAGTGGTAGGGTTTTTGTGCTAGTCATATAACTCCTATCCATGAGACGCTTCTAATACTACAATTTCACCAGTATATACCATAATTTTTTTTAAAAATTTGGGCTAAAATTACAACCTAAACTATGTTTTGGTATATTACACATCTTTTTAAGAACAATGCAAATTCAATTGAAGGAATAGTTTCTAAGGCTTTCATTTCCCCCATACACTTATTTTGAACATTGTCCCATATGTTCTATGAGTACCCGAAAATGAATAAAGGGAAAATAAGAAAAGCGAGAGAAACTAATACTCCCTTGGTTTTGCTGGATATCAGAGAAGAAACAAGATAGACCGGCTAAATCGTCATCCAAGATCGTCCACGTGAAAATCCAAGAACTTCCGGACTCTCCTTATCTAATATAACCTGAAAATCAAAGACAAAAAGCAAGTATACCAAGCGTAAATTTCTACGGGAAAATGATATAGAACCCTATTAATTGTGAATTGAAATCCTAAGAAAGCAATAAAGAGAGAATGTATGTACTAATGTAATCGTGGCTTTTTGCAAGAGTTAGGAAACTTAAAAATTCTGGAAATCAAACAAAAATAACTTTTTAAAAATTTGAAAAAAATACGAAATTTATTGTAGCTACAGTGGAGACGCCATCAGGAATAATTCCCGACGCCGTCTCCACAAACTGTGAAATTTCATTCTTTCGTTTTCTAGAAAAATTTCTGCAAACATATCCTATTATTGATTTCCTAGAAAAATTTACTACATAGGCCACAAAAATGGTTAGTACAAACATATGACTCAAAACAAACAAACAAAACATAAAATGGTGAATTAATCTAAAATTATTTATTTTATATGTTTGAAATTGGTTCTTATAAACCGGATACTTTCCCCTATACTTATTTTATGCAAGATACCTTTGATTGCAATTAAGATGAGGTTTAAAACAAAACAAAGCATGATCACATATATCAAACATATAAAAACAAATAACAAAGAATAAAACACACGACATTCCTAAAATGCATAAAATAAAAGATTGGTTTGCCTCCCAATAAGCGCTTGTTTTGTTCGAATCACGAGCCTAACTCAACCCTTATTTAACAATTAAAAGGGGATGTTCCCCTACACTTAAGGTCAAGTGTGGGTGATAGTAATGGTACACACCATTGTGGTAAGAAAGAGCCTTATGTTGAAAAAGTGGTTGTTGAATTATATGCTTTAAATGGTGTGTTTCTTTAATCCTACTCTTTTCTAACCTTTTGGTTCCATGGGTAAACTACGTTTTTCACCTAAGAAATCATCTTCTATCACTTCTGAATTCGAAAAGCTCTTAGTTAGCGATCCTAGTAAACCTGGTTTAAATCCATAATGTTTCTTAGGGTCATCTACACATGGGTGATAATAGCAAGATATATCCTTAGGGTGGAAAGACGCCACATGAGGTAAAGGTGGTGTATGATTGGTCAAACTATCTACTACCTTTATCCTAAAACTATCCAGACTATATGGTTTAATGGGTGGTTTGGGGCCTCTTTTGTCTCCTAGACTTACATCTAAGGATGGACAACTAGGTAAGGGTTGTGGTTGAGGCTCTGGTTCATCAAAACTAGGAGCTTCCCTAGAGCTAAGAGAAATTCTATGATTAGTCAAACCTACATCCTCTAGTTTCGCTTGGTCCAAAGGTTCTTCCTCGATAGGGGTTCCTAAAGTCTCATCTACTTCTTCCAAGTAAGTCACGGGCGGTGTGTATATCTCAGATGATGGGAAGACTTGTGGGGTACTTTGTGGGCATGGATCTCCTACCTCATCCTTCATCTTATCTACATCACCTAAATGCTCATTGTATGTATTGGTGGAACCTAAAAATGACATACACCTAGGTATCTTAACCATAACAATCTCACATTCTAAATCCTCCTTAATTGTTTTCTTGGGCAGTGACTAGGTAATTCTATTATGTCATCTAACTTATGGGTCATTGGTAGAGAGCTCTTCTCAAAAGTTTTGT
>BQNB010123422.1:0-20102 GCA_026074375.1 Tanacetum coccineum
TTTTATGTATTGGGTATAAATGTGGGTATTTGTTGAAGCGTAGAAAAGTTTTGGTGGTTCCGGGAGTACCTAAACGTAATTTATCGCGAAACGTATTTAATTTACGTAACCAACAAAAATAAAATATAAAAGTTGATTATTACTTTTGAAAAAAAATATAATGATGGCTTGTCATAAACTTTAATTTGTTTGGTGCCCGTTTACGTTGATTGTTGATTTTTAGTTTACACGATTTAACGTATCGATTAAAATTAAAAGCTAACGCGTACGAGAAAATAAAATAAATAGTGAATTTAAATAGCGTCGTAAACGACCTGAAAATACGAAATGTTACATTGGACGTAAGGAGGAAGGGAGGAGAAAGATGAAGTTTTTATTTTTTAAAAATAGTAAAGGTGTGTGTTAGTTATATATAGGGGAACACTTTGGGCTTGTGACACATTTGGTCCTTAATCTTACAAAATATGAAAATTAAAATTACAAGGGTGTTGGTTTCGGTTTTATAACCGACCATTGGGCTCGGGTCAACGACTCCGTAAAAACTTTTCTTCCATCAAACCTTATTTAGTTTAAAACATTTAATAAAATGTTAAATCACGTAAACCATGACTTTAGACACGGTTTTTACGAAAAACATGGGAAAATCCGTAAAACACCAAAAATAAATATAATCACGCTCTCAGAGCAGAATATAAAATTTTTCTAAAATTTCTTAGACGCTTAAACAAATAGAAAATTTTGAAGCACAACTTGTAATTACCCAATAATGGAAATTTTCACCCAATCGACTAAAAACATAACAACTATATCCAACTGTATAGTAAAATAATTATCATGGCTCGAAGTAAGTATTGACTTGAAACTCGGGTTGTTACATTCCTCCCACCTTAAAAGAGCCCCGTCCCGGTGCTTAGTTTGACTTATCCGCTCTTTCATTTTCCGCAAAGAGGTGAGGGTACTTGTTTTTGAATTGATCTTTACGTTCCCAAGTAAACTCCGGTCCTCTTCGTGAATTCCAGCGAACTTTAACGGTAGGAATCTAACTTTGCTTAAGTCGCTTAACCTCTCGATCTATGATTTCCACCTGCTCTTCAATAAATTTCAACTTATCATCAAGTTAAATCTGGTCAAGTGGGATGATAAGATTTTCATTCGCTAAGCGCTTCTTGAGATTAGAAATATGAAACGTGTAGTGAATCCCTTGCAACTCTTCAGGTAGTTCCAACGTGTAAGCCACCAGACCTACTCTTGTTAAGATCTTGAATGGTCCGATGTAACGTGGACTCAGCTTTCCGCGTTTTCCAAAATGAATAACGCCTTTCCAAGGCGATACCTTGAACAATTTCATATCCCCGACTTTAAATTCCAATAGCTTAGTTCTCCTATCCGCGTAGCTTTTCTGGCGGCTATGAGCGGTCAACAAGCGGTTCTTGATTTGAACAATCTTTTCTGTCATTTTCCGAATCAATTCCGGACCGGTGAGTTGGCTATCTCCAACCTCACTCTAGCAGACAAGCGATCTACATTTCCGTCCATACAAAGCCTTGAATGGCGCGGCCTTGATACTTACGTGGTAACTATTACTGTAAGAGAACTCGACCAATGGCAGATGTCGATCCCAACTACTTCTAAAGTCAATCACATAGGAATGCAACATATCTTTGAGCGTTTGTATCGTCCTCTCACTTTGACCATCCGTTTGAGGGTGGTAAATGGTACTCATATCCATATTCGTCCCTAATGCTTTCTGAAGCGATCTCCAGAATCTAGACGTAAAATGGCTATCTCTATCTGAAATGATCGATATAGGAACACCATGCCTACACATAACTTCCTTTAGGTAGAGTTGTGTGAGCTTCTCCATGTTATCCGTCTTCTTTATTGGTTGAAAATGAGCTGATTTGGTCAGTCGATCAACAATGACCCAAATTGAATCATACCCACTCGGCGTCCTCGGAAGTCCAGAAACAAAATCCATAGTGATCCTTTCCCATTTCCACATGGGAATTTCAGGTTATTGAATCCAGAAGGTGTTTGATGCTCTGCTTTAAACTTTCGCACAAGTCAAATACTTGCTCACTTAGGTGGCAATATCAACCTTCATATTCGTAACCACCAATATAACATCTTCAGATCTTGATACATCTTTTCAGATCCTGGGTAAATGGAGTACTTGGACTTATGCGACTCGTGCATAATTAAGTCCCTCAACCCACCAAATCGTGGAAACCAAACACGCTTTCCAAAACAACGAGTCCCATCGGGGCGAAACTCAAATATTTGCTTAATCAACCTCCCCAACTTCTCAGCCCTTACATTTTTCTTTTTCATCACCTCCTTCTGAGCGTCAAGGATTTGTTTAGGTAGATTGTTATGGATAGTCATCACCAAAGCTCGAACATGCAATGGCTTAATCCTTTCCTTCCAACTTAAGGCGTCAGCCACTACATTTGCTTTTTCGAGATGATAACCGGATTCACAACATAAACATTTAGAAGCATCCATCGCGTTGTCTCATGTTAAGCTATTTCTGATTGAGAAGTACTAGAGGTAGTATTAAAAGAGCCAACACTTTGTCCCGTATAAATAATGTCTCCACAACCTAAGAGCAAAAACAATGGCACCCAACTCCAAATCATGGGTCGTGTAGTTCTCTTTATGGACCTTTAATTATCGAGAAGCATATGCTATAACCTTTACCCATTGCATCAATACGGCTCCAAAACCTTTGAGTGACGCGTCACAATAAACCATGAAATCTTCTGTCCCCTCTGGCAATGCTAAGATATGTGCACTACAAATTTTCTGCTTTAGTGTCTGGAAATCTTCCTCTTCTTCTTTACCCCACTCATATTTGTTATCTTTCTGAGTCAACTTAGTGAGAGGCTTGGAAATCAGAGAAAAACCTTCAATAAACCTTCGATAGTAATCAACCAATCTAAGAAATTGCCTCACCTCAGTTGGCATCGTTAGAGGAATATCATAATCCTGTTCCTCTTCCCTTACAACTTTCGCCTCATTACGGACTGGTCCTAGTGGCATATATGGTTGCACCACTGGTCCAAGGTTGGGTAAAATGTGTATCGTAGGTGTGAGTATTTGCCTAAGCCTTTCTACATGCTTGACCCTAATGTCTCAACCGTCATCGATGTCCCCTTCATCCTCTAAGCTTTCTTTTCATGAATTTTCTCAAGAATTCCAATCATACAAACAATTTCGCGAGTTTTGTAAGGGTTACCCTTTTGTTCCATCAAATGTCCTAGAAATGACGTATGTGGCACATAAGGGTGAACAACAGGCAAGTCACGAGGAACCAGCTCCTTCATGTCTTTCTTACCCATTTTTGTTTTTGCCTTGACTCTTTCCCCTGCATTAGTAAGGACCATTTGGTTTAATTGATCAGCTTTTACATGCAGGTTCTCTGTGGTAGTGTCAATTGCCCTTAAGTTCAAGTCCGTGTTTTTAATGAATTTCCTAATCCATTCATCATTCTCGGCTTGCTTTTTAATTGATTCTTCACAATATTTGATGATGGTTTTCTCTAAGGATTCTATATACTTGCTCTGCTCAACTGCCTTTTCCTCTTTTGAGAGGACACTCTTTGGTTAGATGCGCCCTTTTACAAATCTTGTAGCTTACTTGAATAACATGAATATTTTCTTTAAGTTTCTTTGTATCAACGTTATCAGAGCAATCGTTGATTCTTTCCCTAGTGGTTGCTACATCATACCAATTATGTGAATGGTCTGCCATGACTTGTATTAATTTAAGGGATTGAGTTGGTGTCATTAGAGGAATGAACCCTTTAGAGTCGAGCATTATGCGGGTAGGGATGTCTAATCTAGTGTAGAAGATATGAACCTTATGTTAGCTGCTCAGATTGTGTTACGAATATCTGTATAAAAGATCACTGTATCTTTCCCAAGCATGATACAATGTCTCGTCCATCTCTTATTTAAAATTACGGATTTCTTTTAATTTCTTGGCAGTTTTGAAAGGTGAACAATATAGTCAAAGTCAAGCCCAAGCTCTGAAAAAAGGTAAAACAAAGTCAAACCCCGAAGCCAAAAAGTCAAGAAAATATAAGTTTAGGGACTAGGACTTGTAAATCCCTAAACATATATATTTTAAAAGAAATTAAGAGGAAATCCCGCCTCTCGACCCGCCCTCCCGGCGGCCCCCCCAAACTGCAGCCAATATGCCAAAGTCTATATTACAAGGCAAAACTGCCAAGTCTCTTAAATAATAACCACAAGGGACGTGTGATGAAAAGGGTGTTATAACCCTTGGGGACTTGTTTTGCCAAGTCCCCAAAAGTTTTACAACACAAGGACCATGGATGCAATGAGGGTTATAACTTTGAGGGACTAGAATTGACAAAACCCCAAACATACACCCTGTTACCCCTAACCCTTTTTTACCCAGTTTAACCCAAAAACCCCTTTCCCGCCATTTTCACTGTACACCTTTCCCTTTCACGTTTTCACAATGCATACTCCTAATACACTAAAGAACAATCCCTCTCTACCTCCACTAAAACCCAGTCAAAATGATATCCCATGCATTTTGGCAATCGGGTAAAATTTTAGCACCAAAACGCCTAATCAAAGGCCGGAGATTCAAATGGATTGGAGACCAAGAAATTTGAAGGGCTCAGATTGGTTATTTGTTTGCTCTCACAGAAGAAACACAACTAGCAAAAAGCCTTAAAGACTGGACATCTATAAAAGAAGAAAGAGGATGAACAGGAGTTAGTTAGTGAGTTAGTTTTAGAGTTTAGTTAAATTTTTGTAATTTTTCTCTTTTAAAATTTGCATTTACTGTTCATCGAATTAAGCTTCTTAAATTCTTCAAATTAGTTGTAATCTCTTTTTCTTCACTTGTACTCTTTGTTTTTAAGCAATAAACCAGTTCCGTTGTGTCTTGTTTTCTCAATGTTATCATCGTTTTTAAGCTGATTTTTTAACAATTAAGCTTGTGAATAGGCTCATTAAAGCTTATTATGTTCTTCTTAAGTTCATCAAGCTTGTCACAAATGTTTTGATAATCTTTTAAAATACTGTTTTTTGTCTATCGGTTTAAAGTAGAGAGTTCTAGTTTGAATTCAAGTGCGTGGTAAAGCTATTTGGATGTTAATAGATCTAAAAAGCTTATTGAGCTTTAAGCTCATTATGGTTTTGAGGCTAGGTGCCAATAGGGTTTAATGATTTAAGAGGTCTCTCATTTCCTCGAAAGAGGGACCATAGTAAGAGACTCCAAATTCACAGGTTTTCTTTTCATATTAATTTCAATTTTTAACATTCATTTAACTTGTAGTTTCTTTTATCCTTATTTCTTTGCTTTTCTGTACTCCCAATTTGTTTAAAAATTTGCTTTAGATCTAGTTTAGAGTTTCAAATTGCTTTAAGTACTTGGTAGCTAGGATTTATGTAGTGTTTTTCTTATATTTTCAATTCTGTCATATTAAGTAGGAAATAGCTAGCTGAGAAAGTGCTTATTTTTGAAACATAAGCTAGGCATTTTAGAGTTAAAATAGCTTAAATAGGATAGTTTTAGACTTAGATATAAGGATTTTACAGTTTTAGTGTTAAAATAGATTTTAAGTGTACTTAAGTTTGGATAGCTTTAGTAAAGTGGTGTTTGGGACAGACTGATTTTGACCTTTAAAGTCAACAAGAGTTTGTTTAAACACTTTGCATAGTTGAGTTTTACAAATTTATGAAGTTTTACACAGGTTTTGAGAATTAGTTTGTAAAATGCCAAAGTTTTGAGCTTAATAAGTTTGTGCTAGCACCAGGGCAATTTAGAGTGTTTAGTGTTTTTAGATTTAAGAGGTTTTAAGCATTCTAGTGCTCAATTTAGGATATAGTAGGCTTAGATACAAGTAGTGAGTTAGTACATGAGATTTAAGTTTAGAATTTAGCCTGCAAGTAGTTTTTGGTCAAATACATCAGCAACAACAGTTAACACTGTTGTTGCTCATTCATTTTCTAGTGGCTTTTAAATGTTTAAAATTAGGTGTTAGAGATTGGAATTAAGAGTTTTATTAGTACTCCATTAGGTTTACAAAATTAATCTCTTGATTTTCATTTTAAGCATTTTAGACTAGCTTAATTTTTCTTACAAAAAGTGATATGGCAGCAGTTTGAGTTCTAGCTTATTTCCTTTTTGAATTCTTATTTCTAGTTGTCATTTCAAATTTCGCTTTTACTAGGTTTGTTCTTTATCCTAGCTATAGCAGATATATTCAAAAAATTTAGATTTGTAAGATTTAAAAATAAGACTAGTTGGCTTATTGTTTACCTAAAAAACAGTCTATAGCTAGACTTGCACTTTTTACTATCAAATTTCTTTTTATTTTGTTAACTCTTAGCTTATTACTTTTTTGAAATATATAGTATAAATCTTAGGTTTATTATAGCTTCTTTTAGTTTTTATCTTTTCATTCAGAAATAGCTAGGAATAGGCTAAATCTAGAAATCACTGTTAAGCCTTAGTTACTGTTTTGCAGAACAAAATGCTTATTATTCTTGCTTATATAGCTGATAAAAGTTCAAGTTGCATTCTATTAAAGTTGTAGGTTTCCAAGCTCGATGAACAACTTTGTAGTTTTAAGTTTTTGCTTATTTTCACTTTTTAGATAAGCCAAAATAAGCCAAATCGCGAGGTCTGTTTTGTACTTTTTCAATAGATTGAGGTTATACGTTTTCATTGTAGTGTAAATTTCAACTAGTTTCTCCGCCTACCCTTTTCTTTCCTATTTTACACTTTCTACCCTAGACCTTTAGGAATAAATAAAATAGTTTTAATATTTTTGATTTTAGTTTAATAAAATTAGGTTTAGCATTTAATGATAAAAATTAGCGCGTTCAATTAGTTTATAAACATTTGGCGCATTTTTTTATGTTCCAATAATTTTTCTGCAACCTTTTTAGTTGTTAAAATACCATTTTCTTTATTTTTCCAATTAAATTTGTATTTTCTAGGAATTAAAATAGATTTTTAGTAATTTCTTTTTCTTAAAAAATTCATAGAAAATAGAAAAATGTTTGAAATTTTTTTAATTCTTTTTGTAATATTTTTCTTTTTCAGTCTACTATTTTTGAAAAATAAAAATAGAATTTTAGTTTTAATTTTTAGAAAAAGTTTATTTTTAGTTAATTCATTTTTCTTAAAAAATTCATAGAAAATTCAAAAATAGTTAAAAAATTCTAATTTCCCTTTTCCTAAAAATTTTCTTTTTAAATTTGTGTTTTTAGTTATAAAATTGTTAAAAGTCTTAATTAGATTTTAAATTTCAGTTTTAGCTCACGTTTTTAATTTTTGTGTATTAAAATTTCTTGCTAGTTAATTGTTTTTAGTTTGTAATTCAAAAATCCTTTACTCAAATCTTCCGAATGTATCGATTCTCCAGCACAGCCTCGTTGGGGATAAACGACCCGGGAACATTCTATACTACTTCTCAGTTTTATTGCTCTTGTCTCTAGACGTCATCCCTTTCTTATATATACTTTTTATTTTTTTATATATTATATGTATTTTTAGGTGTGGTTTTGACGGACGCCAATTTTTGGCGCGTTGCCGAGGAGGATGTGAAAAACGAATTATCGTTTACGGTTTGACAATTTGTGTTTGATCTGTGAATATTTTCTTGTATAAACATATAATGTGTTATACAATTTTTTTTTATTAGTATAATCATCATATAAAAGCGAAAGAAAAACAAAAAATTTTTTTTTGTCATATAGAAATAAAATTCACAAATTGGTAAAAATAGACAAAGATACAATACTCTCAATTGTGGTATTAACATAATAAATTTCGGTGAACTTGTTGGTTCCCAACTCAAACAAAAGATTTAAAAACTTGCCTTTTGTGTCACTTGCGAGGCACGACTCACCTTTGAAAGTTAAACAAACTATAAGAGGGGTATAAGAAGGGTTGTTCCAACGAACTACGACCCGAAAGGAGAAGGTTTTAATAGCTTTTCGTGCGTTCCTCGCTGACCTCGTCCTTTGTGCGTTTGTCTTTTAAAGAGCTACCGTGAAACGAGTTAACTATTGGTTTAAGTGTCTTATTCATTTTGTCCGTTAAAATAAAATTGTGAATTGTAATTGAAAAGAACCAAATATAATCATTCTTTTTCTTCCGTATATTTAATTCATTTTCCTTATCCATCTTTATGTTTAATTCTTTATTGACGTCATTCGATTATCGTTTGGATTCCGATTTACGCGATTAAAGAGAATGCTGTCTTATGGAAGTTTGTACACTTCAAACTGTGGTTGTTGAAAGGGAGTCTTGAAGAATCAAGATTCTTTGTTCCATCCCGAATCGTCTCAACGCCCTTTAAGTATTGAAAATTTTTGTCTCGATTGTGGAGACCCCAATTCATGGTCTTCATTGTCAAGGATGTTGCTCTAATACGAAGAATCGAGGAAGTCCATTCAAGACTTCCAAGTCCACTTCCGAGTCATCGACGGACCTATACCAACGTATGTTAAGGCCTCTCGAGAGCCTCCATTCGTTGTCAAACTCAACCCGGTGGAAAATTCTCACCAAGTCCTTTTTACCTTTGACCATTGTCTGTCAGAGTGCGGTGATTCGTTAGATGGAATCTTTTGTCAAATAATAGCACTTGTAATGTCTTGTGGAAAGGTGATCATGATACTGTTATAATTGCCCTCGGAGAGTTCAATTATCTCTAAATCCGAAAACCATGCAAAATCAAAACCTTGGATGAGCCCCTACAAATCTGCAAAAGTGCATCAACAACTATTCTTCTTGGTAACATGCAACAATGTGGGTGCAATGATATACGATGGAGGTTTGTTTTTATTGTAAAGTTGGAAGTGAACCTCCCAAGCCAATTTTTCTACCTCCGTACTTCTTCTACGATTCTCCAAGTGTTGCAAACCATCCTCCACAACCACAATACGTACCATACTCTTGTGAGATACGTTGGGAACGATTCATCATTAGGTTATGATTGTCCACTCAGAAGTCCCTCCAACTCTGTCTACAATCAGGACCCGTATTTCATATCTGAACACTTTGGATTATTTTCCACAAACTTCTCCACTAAGCTTTCCACCAAACAATATCCTATGTTTTGAAAATTGTGGGGGACCTCATGTAACTTACCAATGTCATATAACCAATGAATGAAGGACTATTATCCATGAGCAATATTTCTTGCTTTGATTATATTCTAGTTTGGGTTTTGACCAGTTCATGACCCCCGCAATTTATTACCGTCAATAATCAATCTTACATTCTCAAAGTGACCTTCTAAATTCTCAAAATAGCTTATGAACAATGACAACTTTAGATCGTGATTTGGCTATTGGTCAAGTTATACAATGGAAGGGAAGAACGAAAAGCGAATTGCGGAAGTGCAAGCGGCTACAGATCGATATTGTGAAGATCTCCCATTTGCTACGATGTAACGAAGACATTCTCCATTGCAATCACACACCCGTTTTACACAACGAGGAACCCGATAATTCTCTAGAAGTATGGGGACTGTGCATATTGAATCTATTCCAACATACGGATTGGATGAAGTAATAAAGTCTAGTGTTGAGGACCTTGTCCAACCAAGTGAGTCCGAGGGTATTCCGACAAAATGTGTGATGTGCCTTTTTGTGAAAATACCACCCCTCTTAATGCTCTCAATGAACATTCTGAGATTGTTGTCTCATTTTCTACGATGATAATTCTTCAAGTGATGACGATTCTCCCTACGGTGAGAATATCGATTATGTCGATTGCATCACCCTTCCCGATGTTGAGATCGTCTGCTTAGAGGTGGTTGGAGATTGGTTGATCCGATTGTTGGAAGGATTGATTGCTGATATTTCTTTTAAAAGCAAAGACGGACTCCTTCATGAAAAATTGTTGAAATATAAATCTTCTTATTGCTAAGATCGTGCTATTAAGTGATATCACACTCCATCTTCCGAAGTTGCTGATCAAGTCTACCTCCCATTTCCTAATCTTTTTTGGAGGAGACTAACTCTTTAAATTTTATATTCACCGAATCATAAACAACTTTCCGCTTATCTGGAAGAGATTAGTAGTGCTAGTCCCAATACTCATTCCTGAGTTATACTCTTCTGATTATAAAGCTTTCTACGTTGATACGATGCATTTTAAAAAGAGAGAGTAGTGGCAATACCACTACTCATGTTACTTTTTTACTCAATTTCGGATTCGTTTATCTCTTTGATCTTTCGAATGATCAGTTACCTCCTACTCGATATGGAGGGACTTAATCATGAGTGAGTGTTCGCGGGATGAACTTGCTCAGACTTCATATAATCACAGGTGTATGCATCATTTCTGCTTTAAGATTGAGGCCCGAGCTGGGCAATCTTACTGAGAGAGAGATGTGGTGAATGATATTTTTCCCAACAAGAGAACAAGAGTTCTTGTCCTAATAGATTTTACCCACCCATCTTCACCTGGATACGGAATTTCATACTTTTAAAGGATGAACCTCTCTTCGCTTATATTTGTTATGGATGATTATCTTCATTTCTCAACGTATCCAGTTGCTCCATCTATTTCTCTCCTGTGGAAATGAAGATACATTTTTGACCCCGGCAAGTCTTCAATTTATCATATCTTTATGCCGGATGTGTTTCATACGGAATAAATCTTTCATGAAATTCATGTTTATTCAAACCGCTTGAATGGAAAAGTCCGATATGATTTTATCTTCCATTGCTACCCCATGGACAATGATTCGGGTGAGTAGAGCCTTTGTGACTTTAACAAAAACAAAGCGCTTCGTGACAACCCAACCCCTCACCCTAGCAGGGGGAACCCCCTATGACTTATCAGTAATAGTAATAAATAATGTTTTTGTGAGAAGGCTTACCATTTTCCTTTACCGTGTTTGGTCCATGTTTCTGTATGTGTTTGTGGTGTTATTGTCACAGATTTCCCCGGAGGTGAAGACTCTCGGTTTTATCATTCACTCGAGCTTCACATCCTCAGCTTCATTTTGGGAATTTATATCTAATTTTATCGACTAACGTTTTATTCTTTTGGCAACACCTAATAAACGCCCTTAGATTTACGTAGGTACCCCTTTGAAACATCGAGGACGAGGTTTAGTTCTAGTATGGGGGGGGGAATCTTCGATTTGATTTTTGCCTGCAGCCGTTGTTATCACGCAAATCCCATTTTTTTTTTTATTTTTTGAGAGAGTTTTTTTTTTATAATATACAAATTTTGCAAAAAAACAAAAAAAATTGAAAAATTTTAAAAATTTCAAAAATAAAAATAAGTGTTTTGTCTCAGTTTTGACTTTTCCTAATGGGTGAATGAGAATTATTTTTGACTCGATCAGGCGTGTATTGAAGCCAGCTTGTTCCTCAAACTTACCGCTTGTAGCTGAGCTTTCACGAATTCCGATTGCTTCGAATTTTAATAAGGTGAAAACATGAAGTAGTTAGAGTTAATAAGAAAAGTATTATTTCGCTGAGCAAGATTCTTCTAAAACTTATATGAGTAACTTGTGGCTTTTTCTCCCATTAGTCGTTTATCACCTAAATCATACGTGCTCAATTCAGTTCAACTAAGTCAATCTATGTTTTTAGAAAGCTTCAAATTTGTAACCTGATTATTTAAGCGAGATTTTTCTGTTTTAGTAATTCGAAGTTAAAATGGCAAAGAAGCATGATGAAGTATGAAATGCAAAAATGCTTGAATATGAACAGTATGCCAATGAAGGCATACATTTGACTTTATATGGAACAAGTAAATGATGTGTCGTTGATTATCCCACTCCGATAACAACGAGGTGGGGGTTCAAACTAAGACATCTTATTCTTGGGATCTTGGTGTGTATGACTATCTCAACCAGGTGAGGATCAAACAAGACAACGAAATCCTTAGCATCCATATTAGGAAGAAGGTGTTTGAGTGATTTGACCCACTACGCTACGCAAGTGGTGGGTTTTCAAAACTAAGAAAACAAACGGGCGTTGGTTGTGATATCCTATTAGGGAGCAGAGGCCTAGGTAGGTGTTCAAACTAAGCAACACAGTGTTCACTAGCTTTATGAACTTATGATTTTAATGCATGAAATTATTGCAAATGTGTGTCTACAGTATATTATTCGTCGTTCTTTAACTTCAAGTTACAAAGTGCTCCTATACAGTTGTTGATTTGAGTAATTGGTTTCCATCTTGAATTACGACTTGGAAATAAGTTCGTATCTATGGTTGTGTTGAAATGGAGTATACAATTTAAATCATAATTCATGTTGGAGTTAAAATAAGTTCACAAGGTCATAAGTTTGAGTGACTTAGCATTTAGACTTATATTGACATAAGATCTTGTTTAATTGCTTGGTTTGGATACTAGTAAAAATCGGGGAACGAGCGAATTTATCCGTCAAGGACATCGTTGATTATTCTATGGCGTTTCTCATTCTATTGAGATATAAATCAGGTGTTAATTATAAAGGAGTCAAACAGGGAAGTCGAGTAAAGGAATAAGGAAAATCCATAAAATATTAAGGGCTTAGGTAGGGGATATAATTAAAAATGGTAAAAAAAGGGGACTGTCAAAGCTTTTGTTCTTTTGTTACCATGACGGAAGTATTAACCTACTTTTCAAAGTTATTGAGTGAGGGGCGATTTACGCTTCTTAGGTTTCACGAATGTTACTCATAAATTGCGTCGAGGAAAACGGCGATACACTTTTGTATGGGGGATTTTTGGGTATGTGTTTAATTACACTACATTTTACCTTTAAAAAAAAAGCTAAAATAACCGAAAAACGGACTTAAAATGCCAAATATTCTCTTGTTTAGATAATTGTATTGTTGCAGGAACAGATTTACTAAGAAATTGTCGAAAAACGAAGCCAAAACGACAAAACGGACTCGGAATGGGAGAAAAGCAGGAAAAGACAAAGTCAAAGTCCAAGCCCAGCCTAAAAAAGTCACCCAAAGACAACCCAGAAGCCAAACAATGTCAAGAAATAGATGCAAGTTTAGGGGACTTGACTTGTAAATCCACTAAACTTTTATCATTTATAAAAGCAAATTAAGAGAAAAGAAGAGAAGGGCCAAATGACAATATGTGCAAAGTTATATTACAAGGGGCAAACAATGCCAAGTCTCTTAAGTAATACCACCAAGGTGTCGCGTGTGATTGAAAAGGTGTTATTCACCCTTTGGGGAGACTTGTTTTGCCAAGCACCCCATAAGTTTTTTACAAACAGGACATGGATGCAATGAGGGTTATAACTTTGAGGGACTAGAATTGACAAAACCCCAAACATACACCCTGTTACCCCTAACCCTTTTTTACCCAGTTTAACCCAAAAACCCCTTTCCCGCCATTTTCACTGTACACCTTTCCCTTTCACGTTTTTCCCTGCAACTCCTAATACACAAAGAACAATCCCCTCTCCCTACCTCCACTAAAACCCCTATACATGATACCATGCCCATTGTTGGCAATCCGGGTTAAAATTTAGCACCAAGCGATCACAGGGCGAGATTAAATGGATTGGAGACTGTAGAAATATGAAGGGCTCAGAGTTTGGTTATTTGTTTGCTCTCACAGTATGAAACAAACTCGCACAAGCCTTAAGACTGGACATCTATAAAAAGAAGAAAGAGATGAACAGTGAGTTAGTTAGTGAGTTAGTTTAGAGTTTAGATATATTTTTGTAATTTTTCTCTTTTAAAATTTGAATTTCTGTTTCATCGAATTAAGCATTCTTAAATTTCTTCAAATTAGTTTGGACATATATTGTTTCTTCACTGTGTACTCTTTGTTTTTTAAAGCAAATACAATCTCAGTTCAGTGTGTTTTGTTTTCAATAGTCTTATGTTTTTAAGCTGTTTTTTAACAATAAGCTTGTGATAAGCCTCATTATGCTTATTATGTTTTCGTAGTTCTCTAGTGTCCAATGTTGTGAGGAATCTTTTAAATACTGTTTTAGCTATTGCAGTGTTATAGTGCGTTCATTTGAATCTCAAGTTTGGAAGCTGAGTTGGAGTAATAAGCTCTTGTATAAATGCTATATTGAGCTATATAGCTCATTGGTTTAGAGGCAATGTGCCAATAGGGTTTATGATTTAAGGTCACTCATTCAGAAAGAGTGACCTAGTTAAGAGACTCCAAATTCACAGGTTTTATTTTCTATATTTCAATTTTTAACATTCATTTAACTTATTTTCTTTTAGCTTATTTCTTTGCTTTTGTACTCGATTCTGTTTAAAATTTGCTTAGTAAGTTTTAGTTGTTTCAATGCTTTAATGTTAATGGTAGCTAGGAAGTATTTAGTTTTAAATAATTTTCAAATTATGTCATATTATAGTAGGAAATAGCTAGTGAGAAGAGGTTGCTTTATTTTTGAAACATAAGCTAGGCATTTTTATAGTTAAAATAGCTTGCTCAATATAGGATAGGATTTAGATGAGTAGAAGGAAGGTTTTTACAGTTTTAGTGTTAAAATAGATTTTAAGTGTACTTAAGTTTGGATAGCTTTAGTAAAGTGGTGTTTGGGACAGACTGATTTTGACCTTTAAAGTCAACAAGAGTTTGTTTAAACACTTTGCATAGTTGAGTTTAACAAATTTAAGAAGTTTTACACGGGTTTTGAGAATTAGTTTGTAGAAATTCCAAGTTTTGAGCTTAATAAGTCTTTGCTAAGCACCAGGGCAATTTAGAGTGTTTAGTTTTTTTAGATTTAAGAGGTTTTAAGCATTCTAGTGCTCAATTTAGGATATAGTAGGCTTAGATAAAGTAGTGAGTTAGTACATGAGATTTAAGTTTAGAATCTTTGCCTGTAGTTGTTTTTGTGGGTCAAATACATCAAGCAAACATACAGTTAACACTGTTGTTGCTCATTCATTTTCTAGTGGATTTTAAATGTTTAAAATTAGGAGTTAGAGATTGGAATTAAGAATTTTATTAGTACTCCATTAGGTTTACAAAATTAATCTCTTAATTTTCATTTTAAGCATCTTAGACTAGCTTAATTTTTCTTATAAAGGTGGTATGGCAGCAGTTTGAATTCTAGCTTATTTTCTTTTTGAATTCTTATTTTTAGTTATCATTTCAAGTTTCCTTTTATCTAGGTTAGTTTTATATCCATAGCATAGCTTATATTCAAAAATTTAGCTTCTAGGAATTAGAAATAAGCTAGTTAGCTTATTAGGTTTAGCTTAAAAACAGTCAAAAAGCTAGACCTTTCCTTTTTACTATCAAATTTTTTTTAAATTGTATTATCTCTTTGCTTATTACTTTTTAGAAAATCTATAGTTACTCATCTTAGGTGTAATTATAGCTTTTTTTTAGTTTTAACTTTCATTCAGAAATAA
The DNA here is from genome assembly GCA_026074375.1 of Tanacetum coccineum. Classification (NCBI taxonomy): domain Eukaryota; kingdom Viridiplantae; phylum Streptophyta; class Magnoliopsida; order Asterales; family Asteraceae; genus Tanacetum; species Tanacetum coccineum. The sequence goes on from BQNB010123422.1 coordinate 15,356, forward strand.
GCTAGGAATAAGCTAAAGTCTAGAAAATCAAGTTAAGCCTTAGTTACTGTTTTGCAGAACAAAATGCTTATTTTCTAGCTTATCTAGTGGATAAAAATTCAAGTTGCTTTTATTAAAGTTGTAGAGTATAAGCTCAGGCTTAACTTTGTAGTTTTAAGTTTTAGCTTATTTTCACTTTTTAGATAAGCCAAAATAAGCCAAATCGCGAGGTCTGTTTTGTACTTTTTCAATAGATTGAGGTTATACGTTTTCATTGTAGTGTAAATTTCAACTAGTTTCTCCGCCTACCCTTTTCTTTCCTATTTTACACTTTCTACCCTAGCTTGGAATAAATAAATAGTTTTAATTATTTTGATTTTATGTTTAATTAAAATTAGGTTATGATTTTAAGTGATAAAGAAAATTAGTGTTCTCAAATTTTTAAAAACATTGGGCATCTTCTTGTTCCAATTAAATGTTCTGCACCTTTTTAGTTGTGTAAAAATCCATTTTTCTTTATTTTTCAGTTTTAATTTGTATTCGTCTAGAATTAAAATAGGGTTTAAGTAATTTCTTTTTCTTAAATAAATCATAGAAAATTAGAAAACTGTTTGAAATTTTTAATTCTTTTGTAATATTTTTCTTTTTCAGTATTACTAATTTTGTGAAAAAATAATAATTTAATTTTTGTTTTTAAGTTTAGAAAAAGTTTATTTTTAGATAATTCATTTTTCTATAAAAGTCACATAAAAAGTTCAAAATAGTTAAAAAATTCTAAAGATGTGTTTTTTCACTAAAATTTTTCTTTTTAAAATTGTGATTTTTAGTATAAAAATTTGTTGAAAAGGTAGTGTATTTAGGTTTTAAATTTCAGTTTAGCTCTGTCACGTTTTTATTTTTGTGTTATTGTAAAAATTTTCGTGTATTTAATTTGTTTTTAGTTTGGTAATTCAAAATTCACAAATCTTTCTCAAATCTTCCGAATGTATTGATTATCCAGCTCCGCCCTCTTGGGGATTATACGACCCGGGAACATTCTATATTACTTTCTCGGTATTATTGATTTTTGTCTCTAGACTATACCTGCTATAGTATATTTTATATTTTATTATATATTTATATGTATTTTAAGGTGTGGTTGGCAGGATCAGGACCATCTCAATCATCAGTACCTTTGAATGGTTTGCGCTTAATTCCCTTCATTAAAGTGCTATTCGATCACTCGAATTTGACGTCATCGCTGATTCAGGTTTTATCCACGCCCGTCTAATGTTATCTTGAATTAAGCTAAGTATTGCTCCATGGTAAGGTGTTGATTAACATCATCTTCCATATTCTGAAAATTTAACAGAAGTGAAATTTAACAAGAAAAACTAGCTGAATATATTTACGAAAGAATTCGAAAAAATGCTGAAATAAAATATATAGAGAAATTCAAATTTAAAACTTATTTAGCTCCCCGGCAGCGACGCCAAAAACTTGATGCGTATTAATTGTTAAAATTAAATTTGCAAGTTTTAAATATATAAAACTCGTCTACCAATGTCTACACACACTAACGGGCAGAGAACCCGATCGTATGTAGTTCAGGACTTGGTAAATCCAAGGTCGTCCCAAGAGCTATGTTTTATTAGTTTTAGTCTGAAAAGTGTCACAGGTTTGAAAATGGTTTTGATTTGAAATCTTAAAAAGAATATAAATGCGAAAAGTAAATGAATTGAGAACAGTATGGGAGGAAGGCGTACTAACCAAGTTATGTCATTATTAATGCTATGGTATGTTTCTTAGTACAATGTCTAGATATCATTTTATTAGTGCTTCTAATATCAACATAATTAAATTGGCATTTGAAGTCTGTCTTATACTTCCTGCGATCCTAATTACTTGAAAGTCACAAAGGTAGGGCATCTAAGTTGTAGTGATTAAACCCAGCTATCCTAAAGACCAGTCTATAACTTAGATAGATTATAAATCCCCTCTTAAAGAGTTTCTGAGCTTTTTAAGTATTTAATGTAATAAATGCGGCTATTTGATAAATTCCTACACTAGAGATAGATGCCAACTTATCCTAGTACCCCGCCGATCTTAAGTTCAACATGTCAGCCTAATAAGAAGACCAACAGGATATAAACCACCCGCAATGCTACCAAAACTTAGGGATCGATGACAGACAATAAGTATATCTTATTCAAACGATAAATAAATGAGAAACAATCATAACATGAGTACATTCATAACTAGGCCAGCACTAGAAGTGCTTAGCTACTCATAGCAACAACAATCATAGCAACAACAAGGTAAGAAATAATGAAAGAGATCTTAGATTGAACCATCATAGTTCTTACAAGATGTCTTTATTAATAATTAATACAAAATGTAAGATAAGTGACTTTTCCCTTGGACTACTGGTGGAATTCTTCGACTTCTAGAAGCTTATATCGCCCCTTGGTTCTGTGTTGGAAGGGTTGATGTTGAATGTGCAAACGGAGGGCTCTATTTATAAGTTTCGTATTTGTTACGGCGTAATTGTTAAGTTGGGTTACGCCGTAACCATGCTGATGTGGGCTTCCATAATCCAGGCTTAAAATATGTTACGGCGTAATTGTATAGACCAAGTTACGCCGTAACCATGACTAGGATGCGTCATCGTTCTTCAACGTGGCAAGTTACAGCGTAATTGTGACGAAGTAGTTACACTGTAATTGTGGTGATGACTAGTTTCTTCTTTAATTTGGTTACGGCGTAACTCCTGCAGGGTAGTTACGCCGTAATTGGCCTTGAGATTCTTCTTTTGCTTGTTCTCCACGTCCAAATCCCGCGTTTCTTGCTCCAATGCTCGTGTTCTTCCTGTAAACGAAATGTGAAGTGATTAAGTATCATTTTCAGGCATTTAAACAATATATACACGCATTTTGATAGGGACTTTGATACTAAAAAGTATTAACTATTTGATGTTATCAGGCCCATAAACTATTTTGCTATCATCCTATGAACTATTTTGTTGTCATCTTATAAACTACTTTGCTTTCACCTTATAAACTACTTTGCTACATTACAAAACCATTTGATACTATCTTGTACATAACATTAGTTTGACAAAAATGAGCATGGCATCATTAGTCCTTAATTATACATAGCTTGATCACATATGTCTAATTCAGGAAAGACCATGCTATGCTGAGAGTAGTCACCTTAAAAATGTGTCAAAATCAATTTTCTACTTATATTCCCAAAAAGAAATTTTTTGTGTGTATATACATAAGTTGTGTATGTCATGAGCATTTGTATTAGTAAACACAGTGACTAAGTAGACATTTACACCACCTTATCATATAAGGTCAGCTTTATCTTACACCACATCCTCAGCTGAAAGATCAAATTACACCACTAGTCACCCTAGGACAATCTCTCAACCAGAGCGGTTACATTAGTTGCTTCGTCATATGGTCAAGACCTTAGAGGCCGTCAATGAAAGAAAAAGGACTACTAGGAACATGATGAACTTATCCCTTTTAATTAGGTTATAATCAAGAAAATTGAGAGATTCCTACACCATCAAATTTTCTAATGGTCATGAAGTTAAGGCTAAAGGCATAATCATTGCAAATACATAGAACCTAGCCGATACAAATTTCATATCCACTACTTTGAGCCTTCTAAGTGATACCACCCTCGTATGCGTTTAATTACACATACCTTTCACCATTAAAATCGGACTTAAATGACCAAAAACGTACAAAAAATACATTGTATTTGTATGTTTTCATTTATATTGTGCAGGAAACGGATATCCGAGAAAAGGACGAAAAATCAAGCAAAAAACGGACAAAACCGAGCACGAAATGGAAAAGCATGAAAAGACAAAGTCAAATCGAAGCCAATGTCCAAGAAAGTCAAAGTCAAAAGTCAACCCCGAAAGTTAACAGTCAAAACCGATGCCGAAAATGAAGAATACTTAATGGGCCCACCCGAACCTATCTAATGGGTCGGATAAGCCCATTAGTATATTTAATGAAGACTTTAAAAGGCCCAAAGTCCAAATCTTATAACCGGCCCATACAAAAAGCCCAAACAAATACCTAACGGGCGTTAAAACCCAAAAACCCTTTAACCATAACTTCGTTAGTCCCTTTAGGGACTAACTTTGCAAAACCCGTTATAACTTTGAGGGGCTGTTTCTGCCAACTTCCTAAACTTACCCCACCACAAGGACCTTTTGTGCTACAAGTCTATACAAATAGAAGGGCCATTTGTGACAACACATCAAACCTTCACCCCTGTTATACACACAACAAATTTTCCCGCCCAAACCAAACTCTACTATTCAAGCTTCCCTGTCCCCCCTCCTCTACCACTATTCACATCCGGCTAAAATTGTCACCACCACCCTTCCCCATACCCCACATAGGCTCTTGCTACCTAGGCAATCCCTTTGATGTTCATTGGGCAAGAAAAATCAATGGTCGTGATGACTTGGATTGGGCACCACTCAAGATGAATGGCCATGATGATTTTGGGATGTTACTCACACAACAAACACACACTAGTTTCTGCCTCAGCAAAGAAACACAACCAAGAAGAATACAAAAGTCCAAGAGACCAAGACTTAACCATTTTAGTATAAATAGGCTAGCTTGTAAGTTAAAGGGAGCACACTTTACTACTTTACAGCTTATGTTTTTTTAGCCTTGTACTCTTATTTTTAAAGTTAATAAAAAAGTTTGGTTAAGTTCTAAATTATGTCTTTAATTTCCTTGTTACTATTACA
>BQNB010123423.1:0-16752 GCA_026074375.1 Tanacetum coccineum
TTATATATATATATATATATATATATATATATATATATATATATATATAACTTAAAAATTTAAATTTTTTGCAGGAAAACGGGGTATGTGAGAACAACGGGCAAAAGTAAGTAAGATCATATAGAAGATATACCACCCCATACTAAAATTAAACATTGTCCTCAATGTTTCCTAGTCTAAGGTTTATAACCCCATACTAGAACTTAAAAAGTCGAATGCATAATCTGAGCATGGAGAAAGTATTACAAAAATCTTAAGCCGTTTATCAAGTATGCTAAAAGATAGATGTTAGTCGATAATAATCTAGGATATTGGATTTGCCCAAACTAATGGCAAGCAAAGGCTAGGAAGCTCGAGTGAACCAGGAAAAAACACCGAACACGAGAGTCTTCAAAAATTTTGGGTCAATCCTACAAACAATCACAAGCACAAACAACAAGAATCAGAAGAGTACAAGCCTCATCACATCACATTAGAAATAAGAAAGAAAAAGAAGGATAAGCATGGGGTGCCTCCCACAAAGCGCTTTGTTTTTGGTAACCGAGTCACATAGCTTGACTCGATCCCCGCATTTAGTTGTCCATGGGGATGAAACAAGTGGAAGAGCAAACTTCCATTTGACTTTCAAATGCCACCGGCTCAAGAGAAGAAAAATGAAAAGCGTAGATGCCAGGGTCAAAAATGGTGTCCTCACTCCCGAAGGAGAAAACAATTGTGAAGAAAACATAATGGCGATCCTTAGAGGATAATCTCACATATGATGGAGAAAATTTTTTCTCCATAACCCCGGGGTCAAAAACTTTGTCATCGGTCATCAAATCATCATTATCAGGTTCATCCTTTAAGCTTCTTGGGTCATGATCGAAAAACACCTGGGGAAGAGATTATGGGTGGTGTTATGCAAAATCTCAAGAACGTCTCCCTCCGAGTCATTATAAGCGTCCATAAAAGCATCGATCTTATCAATTTCGCCTCCTGGGTCGAAACAATCATCCTCGTCGAAAAGAGGTGTGTTAAGTAAAACTGGCTCATCAAAATTAGAAACATTGGAGTCCTTGCTCTTGACATCCTCTAATATCTCATTAAAAAGAGGATTAATGTCACTAGGGTTGTAATTGTCATCAAATTCAAAAAGAGGGTTTGAATTTGACTTGAAAAATTTCTTCTTGAACATCCTCCTTAAGAAATGACTTGTCATCATTGTCATCTCCCGGTGGAGGTAAGCAAGCTAGAGCAGGTTCGTCGGTGAACCTCTCGGGATTAGGATCAATTGTAATCTTAGGTTAAAAATATGTTGACGGATCTCGGTTAAGCAACAATTCAATTTCTCTAAGATCGGCTTCAAAATCAACATCCTCATTTCCCGGTGGAAATGGTTCAAGAAGAGCGAGTTCATCGGCGAACTCCTCAAGAAGAGAATTACTAGTCTCAAAAGATTTGAGACTAGGACGAGAATCAGAAAGCGGAGTGGCATTGCCACTCGAGGGATGATTTTATTTTTTTAATTTTAATACTTCTCCAAAACTATCCTTGCATGAGACATCAATGAAATTAATCATTTTAATTGACTCGTTTGCATGCTTTTGAGGATGCTTATCGACATGAAAAATTAATCGTTCATCCCCGTTCCTTAAGATAAGCTCTCCTTCGTACACATCAATTAAGGCACGGACGGTCCTCAAAAAGGATCTCCCAAGAATGAGAGGAACCCGAGGATCTGCTTCAAAATCAACAACAACAAAGTCGGTAGGAAAGTGAAACTTTCCACTTTGATAAAAAACATCTTCGGCGAGTCCTTTAGGACGAGTAATGGATCGATCCGCTAACTCTAAAGTCATTCGTGTGGGGGTAAGTTCAGGTAGGGAAAGCTTTTTCCAAATGGAAAGAGGCATAAGATTTATGCTCGCGCCAAGATCGGCCAAGGCGTGACATACATCCATTCCCGGGAAATCACATGGTATAAGAAACTTGCCGGGATCTCCAAGCTTTTCGGGAAGCTTCTTAAGGAGCATCGCCGAACAATTCTCATTCAACGGTATCTTAGCTAATTCAAACAACTTTTCCTTATTCATGAGCAAATTCTTAATCGTAGGGGCAAATCTTGGCATCAAAAGTAAAGCGTCCGCGAAGCTAATGTCGAAGCGCAAATCTTGAAAGATTTGAAAGATCTTCTCCATTTGATTCGAAGCTTTTTCACGGAACTTTTGATCATTAAGTCTCGAAGGATATGGAATATTAGGCTTAGGTAAAGTCTTCGGAACATCGGGTTCCGGAATAGGAATGGGGTTAACCGGAGGTTGGATAACCATTTTACATTGACTCGTTTATATGCTTTTGAGGAGTTTTGAAGTGCCATCCTGACATGAGAAAATTATGTTTCATTGTCCTACCCTTAAAATTAAGTTCTCCTCATACACATCAATTAAAGCTTATTGACCGGTTCCTCAAAAAGGAACCTCCATAATATTGAAGGGGAACTCGAGGATCGCTTCAAAATCAACAACAACAAAAACAGTAGGCAAAATGAAAAACTCCTAACTTTGACAAAAACGTCTTCAGCGACTCCTTTAGAACGAGTAATGGATCGATCCGCTAATTCTAAAGTCATTCGAGTTGGTGTAAGTTCGGGTAAGGATAACTTTTTCCAAATGGAAAGAGGCATAAGATTTATGCTCGCGCCGAGATCGGCCAAGGCGTGACAATTTTTAAACATCCCAATCCCGGAAATCACATGGAGAGTAAAGAAACTTGTCGGGATCTCCAAGCTTTTTGGGAATCTTTTTAAGGAGCATCGCCGAACAATTCTCGTTCAACGTATCTTAGCTAATTCAAGCAAACTTTTCCTTATTCATGACAAACCTTAATCATAAGCAAATCTTGGCATCAAAAGTAAGCATCTGCGGAAGCTAATGTCGAAGCGCAAAACTGAAAAGAATGAAAAATCTTCCCATTTGAGAAAATCTTCTCCATTTGATCGAACTTTTTCACAAACTTTTGATCATTACGTCTTGAAGGATATGGAATATTCGGCTTGGGTAAAGTCTTCGGAACATCGGGTCCAGAATCGGAATAGGGTTAACCGGAGGTGGATGTGAGCGGCAACATGATTCCTAGGAAATTAGTTTGCTCCTTATTCGTTGTCTCCTTGGTTTCTCTTTCCACTACCTTTTTGGGAGAATGATTAGTAGGAATCGAGGGTCCCTCATAAGCAACACCATTTCGAGTAGTGATTGCTTTCATCTCACCCTTCGGGTTTGGAAAGGTAGTTACTCAGAAGAGTACCCAAAGTTGAAGCTTGGTTTGAAAGAAAAACCTAAAATACTTCTCATATCGTTTCCCTAGATTTCTCCTAAGATTTCTTTCTTTTTACTAAAATTCCCCCTGATTCATTAATTTACTTTGCAATTTTCTCATTAATGACTCATTAGCTTTTCATAAGCTGAAAATTCATTGGAATTCTTTGTTGAACTTGATTTATTATGAAGCTGAAAAGGGGGGTTTTGAAAACTTGGTTTGAAATTCCGAAGCATGAGTAATTGTACCTTGTGTTTTGAAAATTGTGCATGATTAATTGAAGGTTGAAAACCTGATTACCCATGAAAATTATTTCCACCGATCTAAAATTATTCCCGTTGGACCATGATTTTGATAATACTATTTTGACCATGGATTTTGCACTAGACAAAAAATAGCCGGTAGCAAAACCAGGTGGGCCATTTGGTTACTAACAACTATTCGGAGTGTTTTACTTGTATTGTAATTACCAACTTTGACACCGCACAAACACTAGATAGATTGTTATCGGGTATTAGGAACAAATTGTACCAAGCCTCCAATACAACCACAAGTAACACAAATTGTTCCTCAACCCTTTAACCGAGCGGGAGTGACAACTATTTTTTAGAAACAATTTCAACTAAGGTTGAAAATTTTGATCCGCAAGCTTATCAATTCTTTCATCCGTTTTACTAACACTTTCCCGAAGTCGTATTCATCCTAGAAACATTCGATTTATTACGTGAATAAAATCAACATATTTGATTTGTTTACAATTATATTCAAAGCTTCTCTAAGTCATTTTACTTAAAAGACTTCCCCCGCCGGCGCATATAAGGAGTCTTTATCTGTTCTCGTTTTAACCGTTTATAGAAGGAACAACTTGATTAACATCTATAGTAAATCCTTGTGGGGACAAGCTCTAAGCATTTCCTTAAATCGTTCCCATGCTTCACTAAATGTCTCCTCGAATTTTTGGGTAAAACGAGAGATTTCATTCTTAAGTGAGTGTTTTCGAGGGAGGAAAAAATGATTCACGAATATTACTTACGAATCCTCCCAAGTCAAGATCGAATTAGGTGGTTCTTTCTCGTACCAAACTCTAGCGGCCCCCTCGAGGGAATATGGAAACATCATAAGTTTAATCACATCATTCGGTTACGTCTCTAAATCATAAAGTCATGGTAATCCATTTGAAAGAAACATATAAATATGAGCAATGGGATTTCCCTCATCAAAATCGTGAAACGGTGCTACTTGAACTAATTGAAGCAAATTCGTCTTAATCTCAAAATGATCCGCATTAATTTCCGGTATTAAGATAAAGATTCCTCCCATACCCTTCCAGGGTGCACGGAGTAGCTCTATCATTTGTTCGTTCCGCCAATGAGCAACTTCAACATATGTAAGAAGCTCGTGTTCGAATGCTACTACGTTTTGGAGAACGTCCTCCTAATATCGACGTCTCAGAATGGTACCGGATGAATTAATTTGGAAAATGGAAATTACTAAGTGCGCATGCACTAAACAAAACAAATGAAGAGAGAAAAAAAAATATATATACAAAAAATATTTATGATGTTCACCGAATAATCAACAAACTTAGGGTAACTCCCTTAAGTAAAAACTTAGCAACTGGGACTTGAGAAACCCGTTTCTCTCGATTGAATTGAAGATCGTAGATATTGTGAAACCCTATCGTCTTACGAAAGTTACGCTTTTGAAAAAAAAAAAATCAAAAATTATAAAAAAAGTAAAAAAATAAAAAAACAAAAAATATTTTTCTTTTTTCTTTTTAACTATAAGTAGAAAGTTTAAATATAAAAAAAATAAAAAATACAAAAATATTTGCTCTTCACAGGATTTTTTCGATTTTTAATAATTATTTGTTTTTCTGTAAATACTAAAATACACAATCAATTTAATTCTCTTACTAGAGAATGTATGAGAATATCCATTTAATAAGTTCACCGAACTTAAGATTCAAATAGTAACCGTCTTGTGTCACTTACGGGAAAAAGGCGCGGATGACCCGGTTTCGATCCCAGCAACGGCGCCATTTTGATATGGTCGTCTTCACACACGTTTATCATAATAAAGCCTCAATATAATATATATATATATATAAATATAAAAAATCTATAAATATAATATATAATATATAAATAATATATAGAAATATATTATAACTATTATCTTTATAAAACATATACATTATACGTAGCAAAGTATCATACAAATTATTCTTAAGAAGAATAAAAAGAAAAATAATAGTCTATCTTCCGAGTGTCGTTTCCACGGCGAGAGATGAATTGAAATTCATGAGAATGTTTCGTTTGGTGCTTGAATGACAAATATTTTGGTTTTGGTTTTAAACTATTTTTAAACTAAAAATTAAACTAATATTAATTCTAAGATTTAAAACTACAAGGTTATACTAAAATTGATCTAAAAGATATAAATGACAAATATGCTTGCTAAGTGACGTGAAATGTTCCTTAAGTGCGGGCTTAGGTTTAACGAATTAAAATCCTTAGAAAACAAGTTTCAAGAAATTAAATGACAAGTAAAGTAAAATGCTTTTTAAAATAAATGACAAGTATTTAAATTGCATTAAAAGTAAATGACGGTATGTAAATTAGAAAATTCTAATGACTATCAATTTGTTAAACCTTTTAAAAACCGCACTTAAATTCCAAATCACTAATCACTTAGCAAACACAAGTTATTTACTCACTACTCATAACGAAATTCAATTTAACAAACATAGCATTTAACGACAAAAATAAATCTACACTAAGCATGGCAAAAATCAAATACGCAAATATTTAATGGAACGAAAAAAATAAGCTATACGAATTAATTGAAAAAGGATCGAAAATAGAACCAAATTGAAGACCCGCAAATAAACGAATACCACCCGATTTAATAAGCTAAAGAAAATAATCAAATTCTATCTAGCTTATTAAACCCATAAGCTCTACGCCTCATGAGTAGACCAGTACCAAAAGTAAAATAGCAACACAAATGAAACTGTTAATAGTAACATTATATATCACTAAATACATTTTCTACATTATACTTGCAAGCTCAATCCAAAAATTCAAACTCGAGCCAGATTTGATTTTGCAAAAAGTCGTGACCTTAATTCAATTTAAATGGCCCAAGTTAAACTAACCATGTAAGCCCAATTATAATTCTACAAACAAATAGGTCCAACAGTTTCCTAAAATGTGGCCCAAACAAGTGCAAGCTGAATTCTATGGTCCAACAATAATCTATGAGCTTAGATCTATATCGATTAAGCCATAGAAAGACTTATTCGACTTTGGAAAAAAGCTGAGAAAAATCAAAAGTAAGCTAAATTTATTTGAAAATAAGCTAAAACTAAAAACTTATTTGAATACTTATTTAATTCCGAATCTTATAAAAGAAATAAGAATTTGATCGAATAAGATATGTAAGCTTATTTGATTTCCAACTTTTTCTTTTATAAGCCGAATAAATAAGTAGTAGAAATAAGCTGATAAGATAAGCTTATGGTCGAAACACTAGAAGAAAAGAAAGAGAGAATAAGCTAAATGACACCCAAAACTTTAATCTTCATTAAGCAAGAATACTTTAACAACCTGGAACAATAAGCTTAAAAATAAGTTGTTTACAAAACACTAATCTATTACAAGAAATAAGCTAAAACTAATTTATTTTGGAGAAAACTAAAACTACACTAAAACTAATAATTCAAAAAATGGTTGCATCGTGTGCTTGTATAGCCAAATTATGGGGGCAGTCTTGTAAATTTCCATCCAATGATTAGTGCATTATTAGCCAATCATTGGCTGTTTTGTGGGAGACCTCGGATCACCAAGTTTGCATAAATGATCCAGCCGGTTGTTGAGTGACATGTGGACTACCTCTTTGCTTACAACAAACACACTAATTCTCATTGTTGGATCATATTTGCTTACAAATTGAAATGCAAATTTTAGGAATGAAATAGCCCGCCACGTGGAGGCTTGTGATTCGTCCAATCCTTGTAGTGGAATCGCACATGACTCCTTTTGATTTAATTATGGGTCATGTGACCCTGACGTCATGCCAATGTCACCCTCCTATAATATAAATAAGATTTATTTCATTTGGCCTTATAATGGCTCTAAGCTTTTTTGGGCCGGTCCGGCCCATAATATGGGTTACTGGCTGGCCCAATAAGATCCGAAGGCATCGTTGGACTCGTTTTTCCGTGCTCTTTCCACTGGTATGCTGGGGAATTTTTCACGACTTCATCTTAGCTTTGAGTAATAATTAAACTTGACTAAATTGAGCCCGTTAATTCCCGTTTTTGCACCATTTTCAATCCTTTTACCTGCAAGACATAAAAAATACCAAACAAATATATTTGCAATATAATTAAACGTATTTTAGTATGTTTAGTCCAATTAATAGTGTTTTCCGGGTTATAAAAGATGTATGTTTTAGCAATTGTCACCCACCTAACCAAACAAGTCTTGGTGGAAGTGCTGAAAGAGGAATCAATTGAAGAAAAGGAGATCCTTTCCATTGTAGAGGAATATGGGTATTCTTGGATGACACCATTGTTTGAGTAACTCATGGGCGGCACTCTACCAGCGGAATCAAAGAGGGCACATGTGATTAAAATCAAGGAAAGTCAGTACGCTGTGATCAACGACGTCTTATACAGAAAATCATTCCTAGATCCTTAGTTACGGTGTGTCAGTCCACTCTAAGCGAAATACGTGGCAAGAGTAATTTACGAAGGGTCCTGCAGTATGCATTCTGGACCAAGATCCGTAGTCGTAAAGGCAATCAGGTCAGGATACTACTTGCTAACAATGCACAAAGATGCACAAAACATCATCGAAAAATGTGATGATTGCCAAGTCCACCGCCCGATCCCCAAGAACCCTTAGCAAAAACTCATACCAATAACCTCCTCGTGACCATTCTATAAATGAGGGATCGACATCTCAAGCCCATTTCCATAAGCCCAAGGAAAAGTGAAGTTCTTAATTATGGCCATCGATTACTTCACCAAGAGGATTGAGGCAAAACCAGTCGCAACGATAACAGGAAGCCAAGTTAACATCGTATGCAGGTTTGGCCTACCAGGGGAAATCATATCTGATAAAGGAAAACAATTCAGAGATAATCCATTCAAGGACTGATGCAAAAACTTGAATATCAAGCAAAGATTTGCCTCCGTCAAACACCCACAAACCAACAGACATGTAGAGAGAGCAAACCGCAGTTTAGGAGAAAGGATAAAAGCAAGGTTAGGCAAAGAAAACATAAACTGGGTTGAAGAAGTGTCGCACGTGCTATGGGCACACTGCATAATGATCAAAACCAGCAACAAAGACACCTTATTCTCCTTGACCTATAGCACGGAAGCCGTAATTCCGCTCGAGATAGGGATGCCTTCGCTAAGATATGCGGAAGTGAACCAAACCCAAAATGATGAAGCCTTGCTACTAAACCTAGATATGCTGAAAGAGAAAAGAGAAAAAGTTTCCATTCGTGAAGCCAATAGTAAAGAAAAAATGGAAAAGTACTATAATGTTAAGGTTCGTATCATAACCTTCCACCCATGAGATTTTGTCTACCGTAGCAATGAGGCGAGTCATGCCAAAGAAGGAAAAAAGTTGGGTACAAAATGGGAGGGACCATACGAGATAGTGGAAGCACTTGGAAGGGGAGCATACAAGCTCTGAAACAAAAGCGGAGACACACTTCTGCGAACATGAAATGTCAAAGATCTGAAGAAATGTTATCTTTAAACATCTTATTATGTAAGCATCACCATTGTTGTAAATCGCGCCAGCGGTAGGGGAAACTTTCATCTATTTCCATTTCATGTAATGTTTTATATATATTATTAAAATATTATGTGAAGCTTAGCTACCTTCACAAATTTTCCAAAACTTGTGTACACAATATACTTTAGGCATCTGATAAGACGCGCAAGCACATACACTTCACTATATATGTCACAGGAATGAGTACGGCCCCATAATTAACACTATTGTTCTAACACAATATAATGATGAGTAACCTAACAATTAACTCAAGTATACGTAAGCGGATTGCAAGCCCAGTAGAAAGGGCAAAAACCAAAGAACATAGAATAAGACTATCACAAAAATAAAAAGATAGCAGATAATCATTAATGATAACTTTGTTACATTAAGCACGGCCACACACGGCTACGTGCGAGAAAAAAACTAAGCAAAATGTTCTAAGTACATGATGTGTCGTTGTGTGTAGGTTTATTTATGATTACCAAGTTTTACATTTATGTTTAGTCGACTTAACCTAAAACAACACTTTAACAGGAAGTGTACCCGATCGGTGGTAGTTTCGTGGTAAGTAGGGTGTCGAACACTAAAAGAGAATGTTAACCTTATATTCTATCAGTATTTTATTTAATCTAATTAGTCTATGTTAATTCTAATTACTGGTTAAACCTATGTTGTATACGTTTCTAATGATAAGGGGGAGGGGGTTTAGCCTGAGAGACTGGCACAGGTTTAGTGGTGGCTATAATCAATTTAATACACAATAAGCACAAAAGCGGATAAACAAAAGATAAAAGAGCGGTACAAGCCAAGATGATAGAAAATTGTATTAGCCATATTAAATTCAATTTAAATGTTGGTTTGTTTGTTTTAGTGCAATGATTGCTTATCTTGGGGCGGTATATCATTCTTAAGACTTAGGCGGGACTTCATCCTAAGACCTAGATACAAACAACCCTGTCACGATTAACGTATCCGCATAAAGCATCCTTTAGTCTAATTATAATTTATCTCAGTGAATTAAAGCAGTGGTGATCCTGTTAATACCCTAGTCTATCAGGACTTTACCCATTTATTGCCTGACGGTGTTTTATATACTGGTAGTTCACTATCTAAATCATTACCAATTGATTAAGAACGTACTCGTTGGGTCTAAGGGTCACCTACCAGTCCAACTAAACTCATAATCCAAAAGGCAAAGACAAGGCATTATTTATGATCCTATTGGTCCAGATATATAGAACACGTTATGGAGAGCCATCCCAGTATCTAGATAACTTATTAGGTATCTCTAGACCCAGTTGAATGATGGTTCGCATAATCAAGCACATAGACAAGTATTAGGTTATAAACATAATTAAACAAGCAACGATAAATTAAGCAATCGAGTTTCAAAACAAACAATTAGATCTTCATTTAGATGGCTAATACCCGAGGGTATTAGCCCATAACCATTGTAATTATACAAGCATAATCAAACAATAAAAACCGAATGATTAAGAGAGTAAAAATTACATGGTGTCTTCTATGGAATTATGATTAATGCTTGACCTTAGTTGCTCTTCTTTTCTTTAGAAAATTAACCTTTAGTGTCTAAGGTATAAGGAATATGATTAAGCACACCGAAAACTTGTTTTTGAGTCTTCTATTTATAGTGTCTAAAAAAGACTGGATACGTCATATTAGTTGAGGTCAATACGACGTATATGGGTAATTTCCTTGGAGTGCGCGCTATGTTCGTAATCAATCACATTAATTGTCTTCAATCAAATTAACTGCAGTATCTTTGACTAATGACCAGCTGGATACGGTGTATATAATAGGCAGGATACAACGTATTGGGAATTGAACGTACGCGTTTTCTTGTGAAGTCCAGGCGCCGATACACCGTATCTTCCTTGCTGGATACGGCGTATTTAGTCAGTTTTAAGTACTCTTTAAATATCATCGTTTAAGCTCTAGAATATACGCCTTTTAGCTTGTCTTCACAATATGCTCCATAATTACTGCATTTAACAACTTTAAAGCAATTAAGTACCAAATCTTGCAATATTTATATAAAAGTGGGTAAAATACTTGGGATAAATAATGCTATAAAGTGACGTTATTTGATGTCATCAAATATCCCCCACTTGAATCCTACTTGTCCTCAAGTAGACTTAAGTTATTTAGTCGAAAGTTTACTTGACGACGACAAATCACTTAAGGTATGAATATGGCATTATTAAACATAATTAATGATCAAAGAAAAATATTATCATTTGCATAAACCTTTTCTAGTCAAATGATTTAAGTTAACACATGATTAATTATAAGCTAGTTATATTAATCATGTAAGACAAAATAAGATTAACCATAAGTGGAAACAATCTTTCCAAATCTTCCTAAATCTAGAAAATCTTTCCTTATTGATGATAAGAAATATTTTGTTCTAATAGAATCTATTAAACTAGTTTTAATAAGTACAAAACAATATTTTATATATATTTGCGGTTAATCATAAAATGACAAATGTTGTCCTAGCTCCTCGGATGGATCCACCATAATAGGGCACGGATCCAGCTGATGGTGGATCCGTGGGTCGCAACGTCCAGCTGTTTGGGACAACATTTAAATTTCAAATCTTTGCCTATAAATAGCAACCTTAAGTCTTCATTTTAGACAACTCTTGTAAAATATTTTTCACATACATCTTTTATCTTTTATATTCTTTGATCATTATACTTGTTACATAATCTATTACAAGCAATCAACTCATTCCACTCTTTAGTAAAGAACACTCAAGAAGACATCAAGCTTCAAGTGTTATTAGTTTAGTTGTTTCATCACGTTTGTGATAATCATTCATCTTATATATCTTGTGTTGTGTGTTATGTGTATCATATGTGTATGATAGGTTAGTATTTAGGCCATAAAATACATAGTGTGTTAGATTGATTCTATCTCAAAGTAGAACTCGGTATTTAGCTTAGTACCGGAAAAAGTGTAAGCGACGTGTACGGTTTTCTCCGCCTAAAGGGACCTTTTTGACATAGTGAATATAACTCTCAAGTTGGGTACTTGGGGAGTGGAGTAGGGCGAAAAGGAGCTTCGTATCCGAACCACTATAAATCATTGTGTCATCGGTTTGATCTTTCTTATCTTTACTTGTTCATATTTCGTAGATTGTTTATTTACTTATTGCATCGCTATCATATACACTTGTGTATATCTCTTGAGTTCACATAAGTCGACAATCTAAGTTTTAATTTTAAAATGGTAAAAACTATTCAACCCCCCTTCTAGTTTCCACAATTGGTATCAGAAGCCAAGGTCACCCAAGATCTTTAACGTATATTGTACATTAAAGCTTGAATCGATCTATGGATTCAGATAAATATCTAGAAGGGCAATCTATGCAAAGACCACCTCTTTTTGAAAGTGGTCATTTTATATATTGAAAAAATAGATTTGAAACTTATATGAAATCAAAAGATTTAGATCTTTGGCATATTATCTTGAATGGTGATTTTCCACCGGTTGCTAGAAACAAAGAAACCCAAGTTTTAGAGGTTGTTCCTTTTGAAGAACAATCCGACGATCTTAAAAAGAAACTTGCTAAAAATAATGAAGCTAAAATGGTTCTTTATAATGCTTTACCTAAAAAGGAATACGAAAGAATTTTTATGTGTAAAACGGCTAAAGATATTTGGCAATCGTTGTTAATCACACATCAAGGTAATAGCCAAGTAAAGGATAATAAAATTGATCTTCTTGTCCAACAATATGAACAATTTTCTATCCTTGAAGAAGAATCTATTGATAGCGGTTTTGCATGATTTAACACTATTATTACTAGTCTTAAAGCTCTTAATGAATGTTTCTCTAGCAAGAACTATGTTAGGAAGTTTCTTGGGGCTCTACATCCTAAATGGAGAGCAAAGGTCATGGCGATTGAAGAATCAAAATATTTGTCATCACTAGCTCTAGACGAGCTCATCGGTAATCTAAAAGTACATGAAGTAGTCATGGAAAAAGATTCTGAATTTTATAGAGGCAAAAATGAAAGAGTTAAGTCCATTGCCTTGAAAGCTAAGAAAGAGTCTAGTAACGATGAAACTTTGATATCCAAAAGCGATGACGAAGAATATGCTATGGCCGTAAGGAACTTTAAAAAGTTCTTTAGAAGAAAGGGTAAATTTTTTAGGTAACCAAGAGAAAAAAAGAAGTCATTCCGACAAAGAGATGAGAAGAAAGGAAAGAGTGGCCGAAAATGTTTTAGATGCGGTGATCCAAATCATCTCATCAGCGATTGTCCAAAACCATTTCGCAACAAAGACCAAAAGGCCTTCATTGGAGGTTCTTGGAGCGATGGTGAAAATGACGTGAAAGACAAAACTAATGATGAAACTTGTCTCATGGCTCAATCTTCAAATGAGGTATGCTTGAGAACATTCTTGGAACCGGATGAGTAGATCAAAGATAGTGGTTGCTCCAAACATATTGTAACACCACCAAATTGGGTCGCAGTGGAACCTGGGTTGGGGGTGGTACTTCATAGATCAATAACACAAGATATATATAAGAACGACCAAAAAGTCATTTAGAACTGACACATTGGATTTAGCAAAGTATTTGTTACAAAAGCCCGAAGCTTCACTTGTTCAAAGTACTTATTACAAAGATTCTAGTTCATAACAAATGTTTCTCAAAATGCAATGCAACCAAATCTTTAATGCATGACTTCCAAAATAATGACCACCAATGTATCCCTTGTCTTGTACCTTACTGATCTCCTGAGAAAACATTGCTTAAAACGTCAATATATTGTTGAGTGAATTCATAGGTTTATAAAATGTATAATGTAGGACCGCAAGATGTCCCCATGATAATGCAACAGATGCAAACATCATAAAATGTAATTACGTTTTCCTAAGCTCATGACACTGAAGCTCGACATGTATGAATTGCAATATAAATTGCCAACATTGCCCGTGATGATGTTCTAACCCTAAACATCCTATGTCCGACATGGTATACGTTCGTTGTCCGGCAAACAGGCACAGTGAGCATGACTCACCCGAACGGGGATGTCAATCCCAAATAGATCTATTTATAACATTCGCGCTCACAACAGTAATTGACAGTTCATGATAATGGGCTCAGAGGGTTATCGCTACTTAGGCAAACACGTAATCATAATGTAAAATGTCCACTTGCGTCCAATAGTAAAACATGCATATGTTTCTCACCCCAAAACTTGTAAATCATCAAAAATGTAAAACGTGGGGCTGTGAACTCACCTTGAGTAAATGAATATCAAGTATATCATAGAAAATGTGTCAAAGTAATCACGGAATGCAACCTAATTAAACATAGGTCGTATAAGTACTAAGACTTTGAATATCTAATACCATATATAATTCTATATAGCTACATCACCATCTAATTGCGTTTGTGAAATCGTATTTATAAAGTTAAAATGTTTATAAATATTTCCTTAGTAAAAAACGACGTAACTTTATCGTTTTAAGCTCGTTTCTTACGTTTCTTATGTCCACGCTTTCGTATTAAGACGAGTTATCAAAATATTACATTTTTATATTTTTTTAGTCCCCTGATGAACAGTGGTTTTTACTGTTCATGACAGTTTATAGATTTAGTTATCGTAAAACCCGTAAATATAGTATCTTATTCGTTTTAACTTCGTTTTTAGTGATTCTATCGAGCAAGTCTTCGTAATTACAAATTCTATCAAAATATAACATTTTTCAAAAATATGTATATGTTATGAATAGTGATTTTTACTGTTTATAGTTTATAAAATTATTTTTATAAACTTTAATTACCGTAAACTTGCAAAATTCATAACTCCTTCGTTATTGATCGAAAAATTATGATTCTTAATGTTTTGGAATCCTAAAAATATGTGTGATCTGAAAAAAAATAACCAACCTTATATATCAGTAGTATTTTGTAACTTGTTTTTATAAAATTTCTTTTATAAACCCGTTTATTATCGTATAACTTAAAATTAGCGTATCTCCTTCGTTATAAATTGGTTTTTCGAGTTCTCTACATGCCTACGATCCTTGTGACATGTAGTATTTTATAAAATCATAAAATATATGCCTTAAAATTCGAATTCTAATAGCCCCTTTTTGATATTTCTCAAAATGTGTTTAAAAGTTATTTTTATAACTTTTTAGTTTTACCGCTTTGTTACAAGTCCATTACAACCCTTATTATTACATGTATTATAAACTTAGGGTCTCTAGTCCATGATTAGTCCATATATTGTCCAATAATCACAAGATCCAAATGTGTACACACTTATTTAGCCATGAACTTTCATAAGTATACTTTTTAGATAACTTGTTTACATAAGCTTTTTATACCTAAACCATAATTGTACATCACTTATACATCTTTTATAACATGATATAAATATTAATACAACATATATAAAAGTTTACCAAATCATAAACAAGTGTAAAAATCCATATTTCATGTAGATAAGTTCCTTAGATGGTGATTAACTACACAAACATTATTTATGCATAAAATCACAAAAGTAAAGAGATTAAGGGTTTTAGGTAACCTTAATATGAAGTATGGTGTTGAACAAAGTGATCTTAACCCTTGTTTAGAAACCAAACCCTAGCTTACAACCCTTGAAAACCCTAAAACCAAATAAAACCCTAATCTTGCTTCTTGCTTGATTAACCCTTGTAATATCCAAACTAAACCTTCTAAACACTTTAGGTTATCTTATAAATGATGTAGGAATGTATGTAAATGTTGTAAATAAATTTTGGTATGGATTTGGTATGTGTTTGGTTGTAGCCGTGGTTAGGAGGGAGTATGGGAGAGAATTGGTGAAGTTTTTTCCTTGTAAAATGAGAGTGTATGTGTTTTACTTACAAGTGCATGCCTTATATATGGCTTAGACTAGTCAAAAAGGAAATAGGAAGTCTTGGAACATATAGAGGATTTCTAGGAAAGTCTTTGGTTAAAATGTGAGAAAGTCCTTATGATTTAAATAGGTTTATGTTGTACAAATGATCAAGTTGATAAATGTGTGCTTCATGTCCCCTATGGGACATATTTTAGCCGAATTAAGGAGGGAAAAGGGAGTACAATTAATTATTTCTTGATATTTTGCTTATATGGAATGTTATTTGAAGTTATATGTAGTGTAGGTTAAATAAAATGCATAACTTGTAAAGTGTAGGTTTTAGTTAGTTTATTTTTATGAACAATATGACTAACAATGTTAACCTAGGTAAAGTTTAATAAAACTTTGGGTATTGGGTATAAAAATGGGTATTTGTTAAAGCGTAGAAAAGTTTTGGTGGTTCCGGGAATGCCTAAACGTAATTTATTTACGTAACCGATATAAATAAAATAAAAACAGTTAATAATTATCCTCAAAATAATTGCTTAACACTTGGTTGATATAAACATTTAATTGTTTGATGCCTGTTTACATTGAACGATAATTTTAGCTTACGCGATTTAACTTAACGATTACGATATAAAAGCAAACGCGTACAATACTAAAATTAAATAGTGAATTTATTGACGTCATAAATGACCCTTGATTGGTGGTTTTTACACTAAATATATAATATATAATAAAATATAAAATATATTTAATCCAAAAACAACTATCAATGAT
>BQNB010123424.1:0-15979 GCA_026074375.1 Tanacetum coccineum
TTAGTGTTTAAAGGTTTGAGAAAATCGGATGGTAAAAGAATCATAGTAATCTTGGATAAAGATATGAGTCATCATACTATAGGATAGAAAATCTCGACATATACAATTGGTATTATGAAACAACGAGGTATAATAGAATCACCACTTGTATAAATAACTTGTATATATAGTTTATATAGCAAAATTTGACAAGCATCATTATTTATATCATACATCCAGTGGTTGGATTCCAGAAAGCTGTAAACGACATAGATCGAATCTAGTGGTTCTCTTTCTTTGTTCTTGTGTTCTTGGATTTTTTTCAGCAGACCCTTGATGATGAACCTAGATATGCTTAATGATTATTTCTAGAGATGAATACTTTCACAAGCATCTGACTCATTAGGTTCCTCGAGGACTGGTTCACTTCCCAGTAGTTGCGGTATGATCCATAATGAGTTATCTAACTCTGCGAAGATAGACTTATCAAAGGGATAGTCTGGTGGTGGTGTAGTTGACCTAACTGGTGATGAAGATCCTACTGATGAATATGGAGATATTGGAATGGGTAATTCAACAGGATTCTTAGTGTCTTTAGGTG
This sequence comes from Tanacetum coccineum, assembly GCA_026074375.1. Classification (NCBI taxonomy): domain Eukaryota; kingdom Viridiplantae; phylum Streptophyta; class Magnoliopsida; order Asterales; family Asteraceae; genus Tanacetum; species Tanacetum coccineum. Next base: position 581 of record BQNB010123424.1, read on the forward strand.
GTGGAATCTCTTCGGGAGAAAAGAAATCTCGAGAATCAAACATTGGTGATAGTGATAACACTGGAGATGGAGACACAACAGTTGGTGGAGCAATAGGAGCTTGAAGTGGAGGAATAGGTAATTCATTATCAGTAGCATCATATGCTTGCATGATTTCCATATACGGATCATCATGTAAAGGTGAGAAGACTAGTGTGGCCAAAAGATACTTAGTTAAATCATTTGAAGAGTCAGGAGAAGTGTTTCCCGGTGTGGCTGGGAAATAGTCTGGAACATTTGTAGAGGAAAAAGCATCCTCAATATCGGAATCGGATCGGACGATAATAGGGTGGTCAGATGAAGACATAACTGTGTAACAACCCAGTGTAAATAACATAAGTTATTTATTTAATAGTATAGTAGTTATGTATCTTTACATACTATTCGGGAAAAGCAGTGGCACGGAGGACTTTCTTGGCTAGAAAAAGAAAAGTAGTTATAGTTAAGGTTTTAACCTTGTTCTCTATAACCATGGCGCTGATACCAATCTGTAACACCCCCATTTTGATAAATATAGCAGCGGAAGCTAATCTGGGGTATTACTTCATAGTACAACAGTCATAATCATAGAAAACGACTCATAAAGAGACATTTTTGGAAAAAGTTGTTATCATTCATTTATTCATCAGAGTTTTTACAAAAGAGAGGTCCCAAAATCTACAGGAAAACATAAAGTTGAATGATAACAGTTTAGCCATCTTCAGTCCATGCCACTCTATGCCATAGTTTGCTCAATTACCTGAGATAAACATGCTAAAAAGGTTAACACAAAGGTTGAGTGAAATTCATAGGTTTATGATAAATAGTGTGAATACAAGTCATCATGGATAGTGGGCTACGTTGTTATACACCCAAAAATAGTGATAATTGCAATGAGTACAATTATTATAGAAAACAGTATCAATAGTGTATTATTGCGTCTAAGCTCATGGCACACAAACTGACTTGTGTATATATCAATAATGATATATATAATGATAATGGCCCCCGGTGTAGGTAATTGCCATATACCTATGAGATTCAAATATAGTGCGTTTGGTTACCTATCCGGCTAACACAAACGGGATTCGTCAATCCTGATAGATCTATCCACAATATTCGCGTTCACTCGCAAGTGATTAATGGTCCATGATAGTGGGGTCTTTTGGCATAAAGGGACTTAGATCACAAGCAATAATATATCAAGATAGCATACATTTGGAAAACACTCGTATTCATAGTTTATAGCATGTATCCCCCTCATAGGTTTATGAAAAACATTCAAAAGATTTAAAAGTGAGGCTATGAACTCACCTTAACGGTACAGGGAAATCTGATCGATGGCAAAAGTATATGAAATGAAAGTAACGGCTTCGTCACATAACCTGGGTAATATGTCAAGTCTTAGTTTGATTGGATATGTTTTATGTCATAAAGCTTGTAATGTAATATTTTGATTGAAATGTTATGGAAATATTGTATCACTGTTTGGGCTATCATAATCCAGAGGCCATGTAGTATTGTTTGAGGAGCCAAGGCACTTTAAATCGTAAACCCAGCAAACTCGTCAAAACAAATACCCAAATGGAACCCCTTACATGAAATTCCCTAGTACTGTGATACGATAAGATTATAAGTTTCTTCAAAAGCTAGTCGATGATAAGTTACAATATATACCCTTGGTTTATAAACTTTTACAAGTTTAGTCCTTTATATATAAAGTATATACAATTTAAACCTTTAACTTTGAAATTTGACAAAATAGGTCCTTATAGTTATAACTTTAGTATAATGATATTTTCAGCCCCTTTAGTTATAAATTTCAGAAAGTTACGATATATACCCCTATGCATGGAAACTTTTGCAAAACAAGTCCAAAAAGCCATGCAAGGTTATTTTAAGATTCCAAATGATATTTTTAGGTTATAGCTTATTAGTATAAGCTAAAATAAGAAGTTTTAACATAACAAAAGTTTAGAAAAAGTATCTGTTAGCTAGAAAATCAAAACGGATCGTTTTTAGGGTTTTTATTAAAAACACATGGGTTTGAGGATTCAAAGCTTCAAACAAGAGTTCATAAATGATCTTATGAGTATTATGAACATTATTATACAGAATATAAGCTTATGGAACAAGATCTTAGGCTTACTTGAGCTAAAATGGGTCAAAATGGGGTTTTCGGGTTCGTACGCCTAATAACGACTTCAAGGCTTCGTTTTTCTTGCTTCTTGGCTTCTATTCTAATCTTATGGACTTCTCTTGATCTTCTATTGCTGCTATGGAAGGCTAGAATTCCATTTGAAGGTATGAGATGAGATGTGTGGGATAAAATGAAAAGGGTGCTTTGGTTCGTGTATTTATAGGGTGAAAACACCCTTGGTGTCCAAGTTTTAGCTATGAAAGGTGTCAAGAGTTGTATATAGATGACTAATGAAGTCTATAGGATGAGTTTTGTGAGCTAGAAGTGTAGATTTGCAAGGTGTGGGGTGTTGGAGGGTTTTTGGCCACAAGAAGGACAAGTAGGTGACAAGGAGCTTACAAGGTGGTGATGGATGTGCTTGTAAGGTGCTCGAGTGATGGTGATGTGGTGGTGAGGTCATGGTGATGAAGGTGGTGGTGAGTCATGGAGGAGCTTGAGGTATTTATTTAGTTTATACATGGTTGTTTTTGGACAGCCAACATCAGTCTCGGTAAAATGGTTGCCATTTACAAACCGTAACTCCGATGAAGCTCAAACCAGTGATCATGACTAGATATTTGAGTCATCTACAACTTTTAGTCTTACATATTTAGGGGTTACTATACAAAAATCTAGAAATAATAGCCGTTTACTACAGGTGTGCAGAATCTTCGCACCTTTGCCATTTCGGCTATAACTAATTCATCCGACATCGAATCGGGTTGAGTCAACCGGCAAAATGATCACAAGACATTGGGCTAAAACCTAGTGTTTTCACTTAATACCCAAAGCCTATTGATTTTTCCCAGATCCTATGTTTTATCAACGGATCAGATTTATGAAAACTATAAACTAGTTTAAGGGTGTAACGGGTTTGCTAGGGTTTTCGGGTTTAGGATTAAGGTTTTAGGGTTAGTGTAGGAGCTGAGATTAGAGAGGTAAAAGTCTTTAAATATTGTGTATTGAGTGTTTGTAATTAGTGCTAAAGAGGTGGTACGAAATCCTTAAGATTTTGGAGGGAAATGAGCTAGTTTGAATTTTATGCTTTATTGGCTTGTACATTGAGCTAAAAAGAGTTGTATATTGTTTTGGAGGGAAAAGTTATTCAAATGTAGTGCATTGTACACTTTTACACATGCTTGAAGGCTTGCACATTCATTTTATATGTATACATTACGTATAATTAAGGTTTTGATATAAACGTTAACGTTTAATGCCTGTTTTGATATAATGTTGTGAATGGTACGTTAAATAGATAATGTACTTGGTAAAAATGATATTAAGATATAGACTTGACATATTAGGATGTTTACATGATGTAAACATAGATATAGATGGCATTGATAGAGGTTGAGTGAGCTCGTTTACTTTAGAGATGCAAGTTACGTTGCAAAATTAGATAAAACAACAATTTTCCCTGTATAAAGGTGGTGTATATATAATAGATGGATAATACAGTGCATCTAATTTAATAGATGGATAATTACATTGATGAAATTGCGGGTTGTTATAGTCTCCCTCCCTTAAAGGAAATCTCGTCCCGAGATTTAGTCGAATGATAGAGCGTAAAAGTTCAGAGATTTATTCATATGAGGGTAATATTGACAATGATTTCATGAAGTAAGGGATTTGTTCGTACAAACAGATCACAGATTGTCGTATACTTAAGCCTACTCATTTATAATTTGTCACTTACAAAAAGAGGCGTCCTGATCCTTGTAACTGAGAAATTATAAATTCATAGTTCAGTATTTTATATTTTCCTTATTCAAATGAAGAAGCCTCCTAATTCATTTCAATAAGATGATTATAAATCATCCTACCTAAGCATAAAACATGATATCAAAATGGTGATGTGTAGAAGATGAAACTTATCTAGGTACGGTTTACAAACCCGGTTCATCAAATCCATAAAGACTACTAGTTCATTAGTTAATCCAAAAGGCATAACCGTAAACTCGGAATTTATTTGTCTCATTGAAACGCATCTTTTGAAAATCACCTTATGTACTCAGGGAGTTGTGATACCCACTGAAGATCTATCTTGGAGAAATAACGTGCTCCTTGTAGATGATCAAATACGTCATCAATTCTCGGGAGATGATAGCGGTTCTTAACAGTCAACTTGTTCAACTCCCTATAATCAATGCACATGCGAAAGGAGTCATCCTTCTTCTTAACAAATAATATAGGTGCTCCCCACAGAGAATGACTTGGTCATATGAAACCCTTGTCTTGCAACTCTTGAAGCTGCCCAGACAATTCTTGCATTTCCGAGGGCGCTAGACAATATAGAGACTTCGCAACCGGCGTCGTTCCAGGAACTAAATCTATGCGAAACTCAACTTGTGGTTGCGGTGGTAATCCTAACAAGTCTTTCGGGAACTCATCAACAAAATCTCGTACGACGGGAATGTCGCTCAACTTATGTTCATCTACCTTCACGTTCATTAGGGCTTTGGCGACCGCCGGAGTATGTTCCCCTTGAACCTAAAGTATCCCACTACCTTTCAATAGTATCTCAACCACCTTCTCGTGGCACACTATCATAACCTTATTCTTGGACAACCAGTCCATCCCCACAATCATATCGAAGCTTCCATGACCCAACAATATCAAGTCTATAATGAACAAGGAATTTCTTAGTTCTAGTTTGCAGTCACGGATAATCCTATCAACTTCTACTTTCTTATCATCTGCTATTCCTATCACATATCCAGGTGTACAATCCAGATTCCCATCAGAAAGCGCAAAATTAGTAAAATGAAAACTAAAATGAAACTCAAAGCGAAAAGTACAGTAGTAAAATGATCGTTCAAAGAAAAAGTACCCGTCATGACGTTAGGATCCTGTAGAGCATCGGCTGCATTGATATTGAAAGCCCTTCCTCTAGCCGGATTCCCATTGTTTTGGGCGTTACGGTTGCCCTCCAAGATTTCCTGCTTGACCAGGTGCTCTTTGCATTTTGGGACAAATATTGCGAAGGTGATCAGGACTACCACATTCATAACAAACCCTCTAATTATAACCCATCTTAACAGCATTCACAGTAGTCACTTGCTTAAACGGTGCCCGACAATCTTTAGCAAAATGACCCGATTTCTGACAAATATAACAAAATCTGCACGGTCCATTTTCTGGATGATAGGAATAGCACTTAGCATACTTAGGATAGGAGCCTACAAACTTGTTTCTAGGAGGAGCTGTTGCCACAAAACCTGTCCCTACTTTTTCCTTCTTATTATCTTTCCATGACCCTCCTGGTTAACTTGTCTCTTCCACTCCCTTTCTTTTCTCATTACCCTTCGTCAATGTACCACAGCTGACTGCCTCATCAGTAAGTATTCCACCCCTAAGAATTACACTCTGTATTGTTGTTTGTTGGGTCGCTCGGAGCATTCCTCGAATCTCTAGAGCCAAACCAGCTCGTGATGACTCAGGAGTAACTAAGTGCGGAACCAGCTTGGCCAATTCATGAAACCGATCAGTGTAGGCGGCATGATTGGCTCCCACCATCTTATGATTCCAGAACTCATTTTCTAACTTCTCCATTTTGTTGCTTGGACAGAACTCTTCTACAAGTAATGCCTTAAAATTAGTCAATGACATACCTATTGCAGCCTCACAACCTATTGCTTGCACTTGGGTGTTCCACCAAGTCAAAGCCTTGTTTACAAATGAGCTAGCAGCAAACTTTACTCTTTGATTCTCAGCACATCCACTATTGTCAGATACTGACTCCATTTTCTCGATCCATCAAGTAAGTGCTATCGCACCTCCTTTTCCATCATACTCTTTGGGATGACATGCCATGAATGTCTTGTAGGAACATCCATTGTTCCCACCATTCCCACCATTTCCACCATTAGCATTTGCATTGTTCACATTGTTGGTTACTTGGGTGACGATTTGAGGAAGGATGGTTTGCAATTGTTGCGCAATGATAGCAGCAATGTTGAGGTTCTCATCGTTGCTAAGACCGCTTCTTTAGGATGGAGCCATTTCTATAAAAAGATAAAATTTATATACATTAGACGATATAATAAGGATTTCTAATCCCATAACCTTATCATACTCTATACATTACCATATACATACAAGAATAACCAACATATAACGTGTCGACATTAATCGATGTAATCATACTTGGAAGTCCACTTGTGTTGTGGCACATGTATAATTATGTTGGCCGCCATAATTATAGATGCCTCCTTTCACAAATGTACTCCCTCCTATGACGACACATCTTAAGGTTAACACACCACATAACACATAATTCAAATCATTCAACTCATCACGCGTGGAAATAATCCAGCAAATACTTAATTCATAATATTAAAATACTTAAATAAAATCCAATAACCAAAAGTAGACATTCCCTAACATGGCTCCAACCAAAGTCAAACAACTAAAATCTTAAAACTTAGAACGAGACAGATAGTCAGGTATTGGGTCGAACTCCACTCTCACAAGTGTGTTCCAACTCATTACACTTGGGTCTACTCCTTGCTGTGGACTCGAGATCTGAATCACTGTCAGATACTGCATAACTCAAAAACTCATAGTTTGGCCCTTTTTCAGGAGCTTCCTTCGATCCCTTCTTTTCAGGCTCTTCCTCTTCTTCCTTCGATGGCGTATATCTAGGAAACTTTCCAGGAAATTTGGAGACAGTGTCATCCTTTGCAATCATTTTTGTTTCCAACTTCATGATCGTTTCTCCATCAACTTCCTTCATAGTGAGTTTTTCTTCGACTGGGCACGGGTATAGGTCAATAGGTATTCCGATTTTACGGTTAATTCGCTTCAAACAAATTCTAGTCTTTGGATCAGTGAAGCCCTTACGTCCAGTTGCATGGGCAATTCCCTAACAAAACTTCTTATGGTCAGGGGGATATATGGCTAAATTATTAAGGATGTAGTATATACCGTATCAGATAATAATAGATAAAATGACTAAATGAAAATTAGACAAAATGAGATAATAAAATCTATGCAATTAGGGGGAAAGCATAATAGTTATAATACTAAACACTTAAACCCTAAAATGCATCTATATGAAGGACTCCTAGGTTATAGTCTAGGCTCAACCACCTACTTCTTTATAATTAAAGGCTCTGATACCAATCCTTCACACCCCGCCAAGGCAAAAACGTAGGCGTAACGAGAATGGATATCATCACAACATAATGGTGTCTATATATAGATCTACAATGCATAAAGTAAACAAAGTATAGACACAAAGTGTCATGAAAATACCCAAACAAACATAAAAGATAACTGACGTCTTGTATTGAAGCAAAGGGGGTTGACGTCAATACCAAGACATGCAAAACATCCAAAATAAACCTAAGCAGTTCAAAATCAACAACATTTTCAATATTCATTCATGCATGAAATAAACTAGGAGATTAAACTCCGCAACCAGCCTATGGTCTCTCTAGCCACTCCTCTTATTCTTAAGATCCTCATGATGCTCACCTAAAAATGATGCTTAAAAATGTTAACACAAAGGTTGGTGAGAGTCATAGGTCTACGACACACAATAAAAACTTTCAATCAATTACTGTGATTATTAAAAGCAAGGTAGGACAAATATAAACTATCATGAACTTATGCTAACATGCAATCCAATCATCATATCAAATCAACAAAATCATATACTGGGTAGGCGCACCCCTCCGATCCAATCAAACACTTGACATGCCAAACACAGTACATGCAAGTAAATCATAATCCTTGACATGCCAAACATATTACATGCAAGTAATTCACAATCATTGACATGCCAAACACAGTACATGCAAGTAATTCACAAACAACATGTAACACTGATATGTGTTTAAATACACATACCATTTTCCATATTAAGCGAACCTAAATGACTAAAAACATACCAAAAATACATTGTATTTGTATGTTTGCATTTGTATTGTGCAGGAACGGATATTCAAGAAAAGAACAAAAAGAAAGCCAAAGACAAACAAATCCAAGCACGGAGTAGAAAGGGCAAAGTCAAAAGTCATCAAAATGAAGAATATACAACTTGAGGGGCTAAAACCGTCAAATCTAAAGTTGTATTACAAAGTTATAAGAAAGGAGGGACCAAAGTTGCAAACCGGGTAGAGATTACATTTAAGTTATACAACTTGAGGGGACCAAACTGCCTACTCCCCCAAAAAGTCTTCTTTCCCGCCCCAAAAACCCAGTTACAACTGGTATGTCGTCCCATACTTTCTTCCCTGCAAAACCACTTCTCTCCCTAGCCAAAATCATTTCATCCACCCTACTAACCCCCCCCCCCAGCTGTATAAAGTCCATGTTGGCAATCCCTCACCATTCCCAAAAACAATTTCGATGGCTAAGATTGTTTCAAAAGAAGCACAAAAGGAATTGAAGGCTGGGATTTGTTTTAGTCTCTCCTCACACAACAAGCACACTTGTTTTTATCTCTACAAAGAAGCACAAGCTGCAAGTTGAAGACTTCGGCTATAAATAAGTGCCTTTTGTAAGCCTTTGAGGCAACCAGTTTTAATTTTTAATATAACTTAGTTTATTTTAAGTCATTTACAGCTTTTACTTTCAGTTTTGTAACACTTTCAAGTTTTAATGCAAGTTTGAAGTTTTTAAAGTCAATTTACAATACCAGTGTTAAGTTTCTTAATCATATTGTTTTGTTTTTAAAAAGTTCTCATCACAGCTTACTCATAAGCTGTTTTCATTATAGTAAAAATAATGTTAAGTATTAAGAGAAAAACCAAATATCATTCAAATATACCACAGCTTATGTTATGGATGATAAGCCAGTTCTGGATGGGCTTATGGACTCTCACTAGCTTGTTTTCTACAAGCTAGAGCTTGTAGATTCATTGTTTGACCCTGTTTTGAGCAAGGGTGTTGTAAGTTTTTCTTTTTCTTATTGTTCTTATTCTCTGCAGAACTGTTTTAAGTGCTTATTTTGCTTATTTGCTAGTTGAAAAGTGTTTGTATCACTCTCTTAGTTAGTACTGATAGTTCACTTGTTAAAACTGTTAGTTATAAGTTAATACTGCTAGTTCACTTTTGGAGCAGTACTAACTTAGAGCTACCAGTACTAACTCCAAGTTAGTACTGCTAGTTCATTTTCTTGGATTTCAAAGGTAGCAGTACTAACTCAGCACTAGCAGTACTAACTACAGTTAATACTACTTTTTAAAAACTATTAAATACTGGTGGGGCCATTTTTAGCTTATCAGCTCTATTATTTCAACTTATTTAAGATTTCTTTAGTTTTTTTTAGTAGATTAAGCCTATTTTATTTTACTGTCTTCAGTAGAACTTATTTGCCCTTTTCAAAATAATTTTAAGAGTTTATTAGTTTTAGTTTTCTAGCTTATTTATCATTTTAGTTTATTCTAGTTGCTTATTCCAATTACCACAGTGCTTATTAAGATTAGGTGAACTTCTGTTTAGCTTGTTTGCTTCTATTTTACTTAATCCTTTAGTTCTGTTAGCCTACCAGGTTACTAAACCTTAAGCTTCGATGGTACTCTCGTAACAGTACTAAAGAGAAGTTGTGTGTATTGAGTTGCGATGGATAGCTCTTACCGACACTCTCGCGCGCGCATCACTCGGTGTCCTGTAGTCGTGGTATTAGTGCGGTGTGGTGCGTTTTCGCACTCCCAGAGGAGGAGTGTGATGGTGGTTGTTTATCTTGTTAAATTTAGCTTAATAGCTTTTTATATTTGCTTATTTAGAGTCAGTTTAGCTTATTTAACTTGTCTTAAGTTTATTTGAGCTTATTTGTGTCTTAGTTTAAAGTTTTAAAGTGTTTTTTGTCATTCCTAGTTTTGATTCTTGTTCTAGCTTATTCTCTTTGCCTATTTTTTTTATGTGCATTTGCTTATTTTTTTTAGTGCCTAATCCATTCCTTGTGACATTCATACACAAATCATCAATCGTCTTTCGATTTTCCATTCAAGCCTCGTTGGGACATAACGACCCGGGAACACTCTATACTGCTTCCGGTTTTCTTGCTCTCGCGTGATTTCGTCCCTTGGTGTATTTATATCATTTATAAATAGATTTTTAAGGGGTGAGTTTGCGCGAGTCAAATTTTGGCGCCGCTGCCAGGGAGGCTTTGAAACGAATTTCGTAACGTTTGGAAATTTGTGTTTACATTTGTGAATATTTTCTTTATAAAAACATAAAAAAATACAAAAATATTATTCATTTTCTTTACTAGTATATATAATTATCATACAAAAAACATAGAAAAACAAAAAATATAAAAAATTGTCCATAAACAAGAAATAAAAAATTCACAAATTGGTAAAAAATTACCAAAATTTTAATATATTTCAGTTGAGGTATTTTTCTAATAACTTCCGGTTGAACTTATTGGTTCCCAAACTCGAATCAAAGATTTAAAACTTAACCTATTTGTGTCTCTTATGATATTACGGCTCACCTGGAAACGTTATTAAACAAAACTATTAAGTGGGGTTATTAAGGAGGTTTGTTCCTAGGGAACAACAACCCGAAAGGACATACGGCTCACCTTGAAAAGTTAAACAAGCTATAAAGTGGGTATAAGGAGGGTTGTTCCTAGGAACTACGACCCGAAAGGAGAAATAAGCTTCGCGCTATTCCTACTCCTCCGCTCACCTGTGCGTTTATCTTTTTGAGAGCTACCGTGAAGTAAGTAGACTATTTGGATTCAAGTTGTCTAGTTTTAGGTTCCTGTCCGTTTAAAATAGATTGTGAATAAACTAAAAAAATCCAAAAATACTCTTCTTGTTCTATATTTTAGTGCATGCGCACTCGTTCTCAAGCTCGTCGTCTTCGACAACATCATCGACAACAACAACAACAAATTCAAGTTCCGAATCTTGTTGAACCTCCCAAAGATACGATGGCTGATAATCGAACTATGGCAGAATTGCTCCAGGCTCCCACCGAGGGATACGAGGACGCAATTGTTGTTCCTGAAATCGCAGCAGCAAATTTTGAGATCAAGCATGGGTTGCTAACTCTTGTCCAGAACAAGCAGTTCTTCGGACATGACAAAGAGGACCCACATGCCCACATCCGTTACTTCAATAAAATCACCTCTACTTTGAGATATCCTAATGTCCCGACCACATCAATTAAGTTGATGCTTTTTCCTTTCTCTCTCGAGGGGGCAGCCCGGATATGGCTTGAGAAAGAACCCCCTCGATCAATTCAGACATGGGATGACCTCGTTGCTAAATTCATAAATCAGTTTTTCCCACCTTCTAAAACGACAAATCTTCGGAACGAAATTACCAATTTCAAACAAAGATTTGATGAGTCGTTTAGTGAGGCTTGGGATCGATTCAAAGATCTTCTCCGAGCATGTCCACATCATGGATTCTCGGAGCTTCACCAACTTGATACATTTTACAATGCCTTAAATGTTAATGATCAAGACTCTTTGAACTCCGCCGCAGGTGGTAACTTTTTGGACAAAAGGCCCGCTGATTGCTCAAGCATCATCGAAAGCAAGTCCAAAGTTCGTAACTCCCGAAGCAAAGCCATTGTTGCTAAAGTGAGTACGAGCGCTTCCACCTCCGGAGTATCTCCCGATGTTGCTGAATTGAAAGATATGGTTAGAGCTCTACTTCTCGACAAGCAGACATCTCCAGTTCCAGCTCCCGCTCCCGTAAAAGCGGTTGAGCAAAGTTGTGTTACCTGCGGTGGTGCCCACTCATATCGTAATTGTCCGGCTACCGATAGCAACAATTACCGAGATAACATCCAAGAATACGTCTCGCAAGCAGCCGCAGCAAATTTCAACCAAGGAAATTCCGGTTACCGTCCGCCACCGATGGCAAACCAAATCAGACCACCCGGTTTTCCTCCCATGCAACACAACAACCAAGCCAACAATCAGAATCGTTGGAACCAAAACCAAAACCGTGGGAATGGCTACAACCAGGGTCAAATCCAACGACCCCAGGTTCAACAACAAGCCCCAATGTATCAACCCCCGGTTAATCAACACCCAGCTTACCAAGCTCCAGCTCATCAAGCTTCGGGTGTGTCAAAAACTGATTTTGAGAGCTATGTCAAGGCTAATGATGCGGTTATGCAAAACAAAATATGCAAAATCCAAATGGCAAATATAACGGACTTCCACCAAATCGTAATAGAATACCGCTTCTACTTCGGGTCCGGGTTCTCTTCCAAGCAACACCATTGCTAACCCGAAAGGTGATGTGAAATCAATCACTACCCGAAGTGTGTTTTTCCATAATGGGCCTCAAATTTACTTCTCCTCCTAAGGAGAAGGAAAATGAACCCGAGGTGGCAAAGGATACGGTGCAACCAAGCACCGAAAACATCCAACCTTCGGTGGTCCAAACTGATGACCAAATTGGTGAGCCCGTTTTTGCTTCAAAACCAACCTTGTCATATCCTTCAAGGGCCAACAAAGAAAAGCTCCGTGAAAAAGACAATCTTCTAGCTTTAAAATTTATGGAGATTTTTTGGAATCTCCATTTCGAGCTAAGTTTTCGGCGGGACGTCCTCCTACATCTGCCCAAATTTGCACCAATGATTAGAAACCTTAAAGATAAGGACAAGATGATTGAGTTGACAAAGACACCGGTAAACAAGAATTCCTCGGCAGTTATCCTAAAAACGTTTCCCGAGAAACTTGGAGACCCAGGCAGATTTCTTATACCGTGTGATTTTCCGCAGATGAATGAATGCTTAGCCTTGGCCGATCCTCGGCTGCAAGCATCAACCTAAGCCTCTCTCCATTTGGAAAGAACTATGTCTCCCATCTTTGACCAAAACCGACATATTACTTGAACTTGCCGACCGAATGAATTTCTACCCCACCCGGCATCGCCGTGGATGTTTCCGTGAAACTGGAACGTTCTTCTTTCTTGCCCGATTTGTTCGTTGACTACGTTGCCGATCCTTAGGGTTTCCCCTAATCTTAGGAAGACCTTTCTTAAGGACGACACGTGCCTTGATCGATGTTCACGATGAACAAATAACCCTTAGGCACGATGACCAATCCGTGACCTTCAAAGTTGGTGATACTAAGACTTTCTCCTACAATATCATTGAATCGGTTAACCGAGTCGATGTTATTGACATTGCTTGTGAAGATATTTAAAAAGAATTACTTTGAAATTTTCTGAGAAAATGGCAATCCCACTTCTATGTCAGGACCTGATGATCGATTCTCGCTCTCCAGCTTCTCACTCCCTTCAAGGAAGATGATTTACTAATGAAGAGATCGATGAATTTCTAACATGATGATTTCATACCACCAGTGTGGATGCATCTATGATTCGAAGAGATATCTGTTCTTCCTTGAGAGTTGTTAGTGTGATCAATAGTGACTCCAACTCCCCTCCGTCACCAGTTGTGAAGATCAATGTGCCTGAGAAGAATTAAATCTTCAGGTAAGATCCCCGGACCTTGAACTCAAAGACTTACCATCCCACTGATTATGCATTTTTGGAGGTGAATGACAATTGCCCGCATAATCGCTAAAAACTTAAAAAGATGAAGATCAAACCGCCCTGATCAAGTTCTTAAGTCTCACTACAAACATTCCATAGCTTGGAAGATTTCAGATATTAAGGAAAAGATCCAAAATTTTGCACCCATAAATATTGTGATGTAGGAAAAATGCAAATCCACGAAGTTCGACATCAGAGAAGAGTTAACCCCTAAACCAAGAGTTATTAAGCAAGAAAGTTATCAACGTCATGATGCTCGGGTTTAATTTACTCCCATCGCTCAAGTCCCTGGGTGAGCCCGTTTCATTGTGTCCCTAAGAATGGGTGGGGGAGGCATAAACCGTGGTAAAAAATGAAAAAATGAATTTAATACCCACTAGTTGGTTACGGATGCGAGTTGCATCGATTACCGAAAACTCAATGATGCAACTCGTACAGACCATTTCCCTTTACCATGACATGTTCAGATGCTTTGAATTATTAGTCGGAAATGAGTACTGTCTTTTGACGGATTCACTGGCTACTTTCAGATCCCGAGTTGACCCACTATATCAAGAGAAATACCTTCACACTGCCTACAGGACATTTGCCTATCTTCGCATGCCTTTTGGGTTATGCAATGCACCGGGCACATTCCAAAGGTGTATGGTTGCAATCTTTCACGATATGATTGAGAAAACCATGGAAGTCTTCATGGATGATTTCTCAGTTTTCGGTGATTCTTTCTCCTCTTGCCTTTCCCATTTAGACAAAATGCTCCAAAGTGTGAAGACACAATCTTGTGCTAAATTAGTAAAATCCACTTTAATGTCAAGGCAGCATATCCTTGGCTATAAGAATACTAAGTCCGGATCGAGGTTGATAAATCAAAAGTTGATGTCATTGCAAAATTACCTCATCCCACTAACCAGTGAAGGGTATTCGCAGTTTTTCTCGGATACTGCCCAGATACTACCGACGATTTATTTAGGATTTTTCCAAAATCGCCCGGCCTATGACCCACCTCCTTGAAAAAGAAACGCCGTTTATCTTCTCGAAGGAATGCATCGAAGCATTTGAAACCCTTAAGGTAAGTTAACCCAGAGGCTCCAAAGTCTAGTTGCTCCCAATTGGGACTGCCCTTGAACAATCATAGTGTGATGCAAGTGATTATTTGCTGTTAAGCATTTGAAACCCTTAGGACGAAGTAAGACCATGCACTTCCACCCGATACACTATGCAAGCAAAACCATGACCGAGGCTCAAGCACATTACACTAAAACGGAAAAGGAATTACTTGCGGTAGTGTATGCTTTCGAGAAATTCCAGCCATATATTGTCTTGTCTAAAAGCATAGTGTATACGGACCATTCGAATCTCAAGTTTCTGCTCACTAAGCAGGATGCTAAGCCAAGATTGCTCCGGTGGATTTTGCTGCTCCAAGAATTTGATGTCGTTATCCGTGATAAAAAAGGAGCAGAAAATCTCGCCGCCGACCACCTTTCTAGACTTGAAAATCCCCATCAAAGTGAGCTCGAGAAAAAGAAAATTACAGAAACATTTCCTCTCGAGACACTTGGGATGGTTACCTTTCGTGGTGATGATAATGCCCCATGGTTTGCCGATTTTGCAAACTACCATGCGGGGAATTTTGTGATCAAAGGCACTACTTTTGGGATGACCCCTTCTTGTTTAAGATATGTGCGGATCAAGTGATCCAGCGGTGTGTGCACGGCAAGGAAG
>BQNB010123425.1:0-13898 GCA_026074375.1 Tanacetum coccineum
TAATAATATGGCTCTCTATTTCTTTTATCCTCCCCGACTTCCAGATCGTGTGTTTTACGCTAGAATCTTATGCGTAACAATTGGTATCAAAAGCTAACGGGGATGTTTTGTATTGTGCGTGGTTGTTGTTTCTTGGACTGCGTGCTTATTACTGCTTATTGTCGTGGGCTTATTTTATGGGAAAAAGCCACGAACTTGGTCTTGGTGTTGTTACAAGATTCTGCTGTTGTAATGAGTTTTTTTTGGGGTTTCTTTATTTTCTAAAACTTATCATTAAATCTGTCTTATCAGTTTCTTTTTAAGCTTTTTACAAGCTTGTTTGGTTGTATTTTTGATAAAAGTCCATTCCTTTCTAGTGTTTAATCAGTTTTGTTGCATATCAAAAGATGGTGTGGGCTTATCAAATGGATTATTTCATCTCTGTCTAAGCTTATTTAAATCTTACTGCTTATTACATGGCTTATCCGCTTGGGAAAATAGTTTTTTTAGCTTTTTCTAGTTTTGGTATGAATGGGTTTTTAGATCTGCTTATTTTTGAAGCTAAGAAGTGAAAGGACAGTTTTTTTGTTTTTTTTGCAAAAAGACAAAAAGTATAATTTTCCAAGTCAGGCAATTTATACAAGACTTTCACTAGGCGATTTATATGTTTTGTATAGGCGATTCATACGTCCATTTCTTTAGGCGAATTATACCACCAACCTTGGGCGATCTATACATCCGCCAAGCCAGGCGATTTATACACCTTGACCGAGTCAACTCGGTATTTACCGAGTTGACTAAGTCACTTACTGAGTCACAACGAGTCATAGGTCAATAGAAAGTAACAGATTAAAATCACAAACTCTATACCACAATCAACTCAAACCATAACAGCCACATCAAATCCATCTAATCAAATCTGGTCTCATCGTCACATTTATTTCAATATCTCAAATCCACAAATTACTAATCCTATAAATCCTTTCATCACAAATAACCATCTCCATCTCATACAATCTCACATGACTCAAACAAGAAATGAAAATTTGATCTCAGAATCGTGTTTGTTAACCCATAATCTCTATAAAGATTAAACACATGCTCATCATAGATCTATGTAGAGGTTTAACTCTCTTTCAATTATCGAATGTAAAGATGATGTATAACAATTATGTTACCAACACTCTTGATTCGTGGACATTACAAGATAAAACACATGACGAGCCCTACCTTAGACCCTCCAAAGGATCTTGAAGCTACAAGACTTCTATTTTCTTCAAGAATTAATTTCGAATCAGAAAAATAGGTGTAAGGTTGTGATGTGTGCCGATAAACAATTGAAGGATGTTTGATTTATTGGTTGAGTGTATATTGTTGCGGTTGTGTTATGGAGTAATAAGGATGGATGTAGATGCTGAGATGTGATAAAAAGATTGATGGGGGCATTTTATTATGAAGGGTTGGGGTAAAGTGAGAGGATAATTAGGGATTGATACAGTTTAACCTTAATTTTTATATGGACCGGGTTATAATCTTTGTTTTTGAATGGGTCGATTCTGTGCAAAACAGATGGGCCGAATGTTTTTTATAACCGGATCCTACCTCAAATGATGGGCTGTATATAAGGGATAAATGGTGGCCGAGAATTGTTAGTGTTGGGCTGAGTCATGATAATAGGATGAAAATGTTTATGGTTAATCCATTTTATGTTAATAGATTAAGCCGAGTTTTAAAACACCATCATGTCAGGTAAAAGAATAGAAGACCAGGTTTTATTACTTGGACGGGTCGTACTTATGTTCTATTTTTCGGAGCCGATATCCGTTAACAATCATAACAACATCAAGAATCACGAACAACAACACAACAAACACAATACATTACACTAAAAATAATCCTTATTAAAATTTACCTTCATTCATAATGGCTATTATTGAAATTTAATGACTACGGGGTTTTTGTACGATGTTACTTAGTTGAGATTGAAGTTATTTGGTGTTTTTTGCTTCATTCTCGGGTTTGTTTTATCGGGTTGTCTCCTTCAGTGGTCATCAATTTTAGCCTACATAATAGATAAGGGGATTTAGTTTGGGTTTATCAAGAGAGATTTGTAAAGAGAGTACCAACATCTTCTCACATAGCATTGCTTATGCAATCACAGGCTATGAAGCTAAGTAAGCAGTTCCATTTGACATATGATGTACACATATGTAGGATGATTCCTCAATTAGTCATCATCCTAGAGGGAGAAATGTGTACATCAGGTACTTAGTTGATTCTTTAGGTTACCGTTTTGATGTTACAGTTTTGACTATGCAGCGGGATAAATTGCTTTCACTCGGGACTTAGTTGACTTTGGTGAAACAATTTAAATGGGTACATCCGGGACTTAATTGACTTTGATGTTACCATGTAGACTCATAGAGGGACAAATTGCTTACACTCGAGACTTAATTGACTTTGGTGTAGCAATTTATATCTGTACTTTCCTGGAGGGAGAAAAGTGCATTTTTGGGTCTTAATTGATTTTGGTGCTACGGTTTTGACTTCGGAAAAGGGGATAAAGTGTGTACTTTAGGCTGAATTCAAACAAGTCTGAAATGGTTCCTAAGTGAGATAATGTTGATGATATCATCCCCTCCCACATAGTATCCTAAATGAGAAAGGAGATCTTTGAGCCGAGCTGGAGGAGGTTGTATGACTCAAGACTAGTGCATTGATTCTTAATCAGTCTCAAGGGTATCTGTTTGGGAGGGAGCTGAAGAAAGAGAGCCTACTAGTTGAGAGGGAGTAAAAACTCAAACTTGATACTGAAATAGAGGTTAGGAGCATAATTATATCAACTAGGCCAAAAAGTAATTCGGATAAAGGAACTTCAAGGATGAAAAATTGAAAAGTATATTCTAGAAAACTTCAACATGACCAGAAGTGCAGGAAAATGAAGTTTTTCAATGCATGCAGCTGATTCAGAAACTTCAAGATGACCAGAGGTGTATAAAGCAAGGTGTTGAATACATGTCAAGAAGTTATCCTTAGCAGTATGATTACAGTGTGTTCGTCTACAAGCTGAAGAAATAGAGCTGGAGTATTCAAGAAGATCAAGGTCATTAAAGATAATTCAAGGAATGCTGGACTTCATTCTTATCATTTTACTTTATTTTTGCTTGTAGGAAACATTGTAACCAATTCACGTGTGACACCATCTTGGAGGGAGATTGTTAGCCTTACTATTTTGTAAAGTTGGCGTCTTACACGTAAATTGGACTAGCTATAGACCAACTGCTAAACGCAGGGACTATTATTGTATATGTGGTATAGATAGCTTTGTGTTAGGCTATAAATACCCCTCATGCCTCTCCATGAGGGGTTCATTGAATCATTGTGTAAACTTCATTCTTATCTTAATAAAACACATAGTTCATTCCCTTTCTCACTCTACTTTCTCTCACTACAACCATGTTTCATCTTCTATGGTTTGATCAACCAAGACCCCCCGAATAAGGTGGTTTTGATTCACGTAACAGTGTCGGGTTTTATTGAAATTGAGTTTTATAATATTAATATATATTTTTATAATTTTTATAAAAATATTATATTTTATATTTTTAAGAATACAAAAATGGCAATATATACCCTTGGTTTATAAACTTTTACAAGTTTAGTCCTGTATATAATAAGTATATAAATATTAAACCTTTAACTTTGAAACTTTGCAAGATAGGTCCATATAGTTATAACTTTGGAATAATGACATTTTCAGCCCCTCTAGTTATAAATTTTAGAAAGTTACGATATATACCCCTTGCATGGAAATGATTTACAAATCAAGTCCAAAAAGCCATGCAAGCTTATTTTAGGGTTCCAATTGATATTTGCAGGTTATAGCTTATTAGTATAAGCTAAAATAAGATGTTCTAACCTAACAAAAGTTTAGAAAAAGGATTCGTTAGCTAGAAAATCAAAACGGGTCGTTTTTAGGGTTTTAACCAAAATTGCATGGGTTTGAGGATTCAAGGCTTAAACAAGAGTTCATATAGGATCTTAGGAGTCTTATGAACATTCTAAAATAGATTATGAGTTTATTGAACAAGATTTTGAGCTTACTTGAGCTAAAATGGGTCGAAATGGGTTGTTTGAGTTCGTACGCCTAGAAACGCCTTCAATGGCTTCTTTTTCTTGATTCTTGGCTTCAAATTTGCTGAGTTCTTCCTTCTTTGATCTTCCTTGGTCTTCCTTGATCTTGTTTAAGACTCCATTTGTATGTTTGATGAGTTTTGAGGTATGATTTAAAAGAGTGTGTGTTTTGGCTATATATAGGGATCATATGACCCTTAGTGCCCAAGTTATCTTGATGTAAGGATCAAGTGTTGTAGAATGGTGACTAAGGAAGGCTAGTGATGAGTATTGTAGGCTATGGAGGTAGCAATGCAAGGTAGAAGGGTGTTGAGGTTACAATGGAGTGACAAGGAGGTGACAAGAAGACTTAGTGACCAAGGAAGGTGATGGAGGTGCTTGTAAGGTACTTGGGTGGCTGCTTGGTGACATGGTGGTGAGGTCATAGAGGTGTCAGGGAGCTAGCTTAACTTAAAAATGGGTTTAAAAAGAAATAAAGGGTGTCGGGTTGGTTTTGGTTTTGGCTTAGGGTTTAGGGTTTTAATTCGAGTTATGGTTTAGGATATTTTAAGGTTTAGGATTAAGGTTTAGGATTAAGATTAGGGTTTAGGATTAAGGTTTAGGGTTTAGTTTTAAGGTTTAGGATTTAGTTTTAGGTTTAAAGTGAAATTAGGGTTTTAGGGTTTTGTTTAGGGTTTAGGGTTTTAGATTAGTGTTTTAGGATGACTTAGGGTTTAGGTTTAGGGTTTAGGAGTCATGCATTAAGTGTTTGTACCTTGTGGTGTTAAAGCGGTGGTAAAGTTTAAACATGGTTTAGGAGCTTAAATGACCTAATTAGGTTTTTAGGCATGATTAGCTTGTACATTGTGTTTTAGAAAGTTGTAACTGATTCAAGAGGGAAAAGATATTTAAATGTTGTGCTTGATACTTGTACGCATGCTTTATAGGCTTTGCTTATTTTCATTTTATATGGTATTCATTACATATAATTAGTGGTTTTGATGTAATCGTTAAGTTTAATGCTTGTTTTGATTAACGTTTTGAATAAGTAAGTTTAAATGGAGTATGTACTTGGTAAAATGATATTAGGATATAGATCTGACTAGTAGGATGTTACATGATATAAAAATAGATAGAGATGGCATTGATAGAGGTTTCTTGAGCTCGTTTTACTTTAGAGATGCAAGTTACGTTTCATAATGAGATAAAACAAAAATTTCCCTGTAAAAAGGTGGTATATAAAACGCATCTACTTTAATAGACGAATATTACAGTGCATCTAATTTAATAGATGGATAATTACATTGATGAAAATTACGGGTGATTATAAACTGATAGAGGAAAAGACCTGGAAGCTCATTACACTAATGCAAAGCCTCTTGGCAAAGCCTCTTGCTCAAAGGGAATAAAGAACAGGGAGTTTTATTTTACCTGGTTTCGTTTATATATGTTGTTTTTAATAAAGGTTTAGCTAATTTAGGAGCAAGCATGAGTGTTATGCCTTATTCGTCCTATTGCCTAGGATTAGGAGATTTGATTCCTACTAAATTATTGTCCGATATTGGCCGATTTAGAATGTGAAACGACCCAAAGGAATGCTGAGAATGTGCTAGTAGGTATTGATAAATTTACTTTCCTAGTAGACTTCATTATTTTAGATATCCTGAGGATTTCAAGACCCCCTTAATCCTAGGAAGACCTTTCTTGTCTACTGCTCATGCTATTATAAACGTGTTTAAAGCAAAGATAACTTTAAGCGTTGGGAATGATAAAATTTTCTTTAAAAGTAATAAACCTACTAGTGTAGTAAATAATTAAGAGGAAATATGCATTAAGTTTTGATCTTAGAAGTTCGAACTTGATTAGATGCTAGCTATATGGGCCCAATGCGTTGAGAAGAATGATCACATGACCCTAAATTTGAGGATTTTCTTGAACTAAATGATCTAAACGAAGCATTAGAACTTAGTCATGATCAGGTAGTTGACTTAGGACCCACCATTGAGGAAGGTGAGGTAATTGATACACCCATCAAGGAAATGGTCAATAACTAGCATGTGATGTGATATGATCACCAACGGATTGAGACTATCCTAGTTTTAGGACCTCGATAGGTAGTTTCTCTTTGTCAATGGTTGCTTTGCAATTTGATGGTCTCTTGTCTGATAGGTTGTGAAAACGTAGATGCTAAACTTATTCCTCTCTTGTCCATTAATATGATGTCTAAAAGGTTTTATAACTCTATAATGAAAGACAAGTTGGAATTTAAAGGGAAAAGTATAGTTGGAGCCTTTATGAATGCACCTATCTTTGTTGGAACTTTCTCTGTTATGATAGATTTTGTAGTAATAGAAGACATGGATAATTATCGTGATGAAGAAATGGGCTGATGTAATAGTGGGAAAAGAGTTTTTGCAAGAAATTAGAGTCAGGGCAAAACGAATTGAAGGATTGATACCATATACAATGGTGTGATGAGGTGACTAGCATAAATGGCAAGATCGCTTTCATGGTTTTAAACTCCCTCACCAAAGTACAATACAACAAGATTAAGCCATTGCCTCAAGGTAAGTGCACGAGATGTAATAGAAGGTATTTTGCACCCATATCAAAAGCTTAAGAAGCTCTAGAAGGGAGATTTGGACTTGGGACCGGAATACATAATGATAAAAAAATTCAAAGAATGCTTACTCGTGGAGCGTGAGTTGTGCCCACGAGATGGTGTGTGAAGATGGAAGCTAGAAAGACAAGTCAAACTTAAAAACTTTGCTGTAAACAAAAGTGCTTACCGGGAGACAACCCGGCTTGTTATTTCTTTTTATCGAGTCTGTCTTACCAGATTGCCAATATGACGTATCCACTACCAATGGATACAGAGTATTGATCAATCTGGAAATTATCTAGTCCTTTATTTTCTGCATTTAAACATTATTGTCAGATTTGGGATACAGCTTATTCATACCATGAAACGGCGTATCTGGCAAATTTGACTCTATTTTTAAAAAAAAATATTTTTACATATCAACAACCCGCATGTTTCTTTCAATGTAATTATCCATATATTAAATTAGATGCACTGTAATATCCATCTATTAAATTAGATTCATTTTATATACTACCTTTTTACAGGGAAATTTTGGCTTTATCTCATTATGCAACGTAACTTGCATCTCTAAAGTAAACGAGCTCACGCAACCTCTATCAATGCCATCTCTATCTATGTTTATATCATGTAAACATCCGAATTATGTCAAGTCTTTATCCTAATTATCATTTTTACCAAGCACATTATCCATTTAAAGTACTTTTTAAAACGCTTATATCAAAACTAAAGCATTAAACAGTTATCGATTACCTCATCTTCAAACCCTAATTATTATGTCAAATGTTACATATAAAATGAATGTGCAGCTTAAAGCTATGTGTACAAGTTCATAGCACAACATTTGAATATCTTTTCCCTCCAAATCAAGTTACAACTTTTCTAAACATATGTACAAGCTAAAATCATGCCTAAAAACCTTATATTTAGGTCAATTTTAAGCTCCTAAACCATGGTGTAAACTTTGCTCCACCGCTTTAACACAAGATACAAGAACTTAATGCATGACTTCTAAACATTAAAACCTTAAACCTAATTACTTCCTAAAAAAACCTAATCCTAAAACCCTATACCCTAACGAAACCCTTAAAGCCCTATTTTCACTTTAAACCTAAAACTATACCCTAACCTTAAACTAAGCCCTAAACCTTAATCCTAAACCCTAACCTTAATCCTAACACTAATCTTAAACCTTAATCTATCTTAAACCCTAACCCTAACTCAAATTTTAAACACCAAAATCCTTAAGCAATACTTTAAACCAACCCGACACCATTTTTCTTTTCTTTTTGACCCATTTTTAAGATATGCTAGCATCCTTACCCACTCTAAAGCATCACCATGCATCACCAAGCAGCTTTAAAGCACATCTAATCCAACCTTAAGCACCACAGTCTTGCTTTGTCATCTCCTTGTCACTTGTGGTTTAGCCTTGTGACCCTCAAGGACCCCCACAACCTTCCCCTTGCTAAGCTACACCTTTTAGCCCTCATGACTCATTTCATAGGCCTCCCTTAGTCATTCTATCTAACAAAATAGCCTTATCATTACCCACTAAGAAGCTTGGGCCACCAAGGGTTTGAACCCTATAACTAGCCAAAACACACACCAACTCTTCATATCACACCTCAAATTTTCATCAATACACTCAAATGGGAGTTTAACTCAGGACACAAGAAGGAAAAGTTGAGTACCCTAGACTCAGTAATAGAAGCCAAAAAATCAGGAAAAAAGATAGGCCCTTGATAGTCTGTTACTAGGATACGAACCTAAAAAACCCCATTTCGACCCATTTTAGCTCAAGTAAGCTCAAAATCTTGTTCAATAAGCTTATAATATGTATTAGATATTCATAATACTCTTAAATTCATATACGATACTCTTGTGAAGCCTTAAATCATCAAACCTATGTTGTTTTTGATTAAAACCCTAAATACAAACTCCGTTTGATTTTCTAGCTAACGAATCCTTTTTCTAAACTTTTGTTACGTTTATACACTTATTTTAGCTTATTTTAATAAGCTATAACCTGCCAATATCATTTGGAACCTTAAAATAAGCTTGCATGGCTTTTTGGACTTGATTTGTAAATTATTTCCATGCAAGGGGTATATATCGTAACTTTCTGAAATTTATAACTAGAGGGGCTGAAAATGTCATTATTCCAAAGTTATAACTATAAGGACCTATTTTTCCAAGTTCTAAAGTTAAAGGTTTAAATTATATATAAAGGACTAAACTTGTAAAAGTTTATAAACCAAGGGTATGTATTGCCATTTTTGCAAACTTGAAAATATAAAATATAATATTTTTATATAAATTATAAAAATATATATTAATATTATAAAACTTGATTTTATTAAAACCCGACACATTAATCGTTATTAATCATCGATCGACGCATTATAAAACAATTACGTTATATATTTAACGTAATTTATCATCGACTATACTTTGAAGATTTTTAAAATTTTATGTATCTGTTATAGGGAACTTCATGAGAGGAGTTTCATTTAGGTATACGTTTTGACGAGTTTGCTGGATTTACGATTTAAAGTGCCCTGGCTCCTCAAACGTTTACTACATGACCTCCGAATTATGATGGCCCAAACAGTGATACAATATTTTCGTAAATAAATAAATCAAAGTAATACATTAAACTTTATAAAGTTTTGAAACATAAACCATCACACTAAGAGTTGACATATTACCCCAGGTTGCATGACGAAGCCATTACTTTCACTTTATATACTTTTTCCATCAATCAAATTTCCCCTGTTAAGGTGAGTTCATAGCCTCACATTTTAAATCTTCTAATGTTTTCATAAACCCGCGAGGGGGATACATGCTATAAACCATGAATACGAGTATTTTTCCAACTGTATGCTATCCTGATATATTATTGCCTAAGTCCTTACTTTTTCCATTAAGACCCCACTATCATGAACCGTTATTTACTTTTCGAAGTAAACGTGAATGCTGTGACTAGATCTATTTAGGACTGAACTTCCCCGTTGGTTGTAACCTATACTTTCTTGGTAACCAACGCATTCATTTGAAACACTATACGAGTGTTGCCAAAATGCATCCCTTTAGGCAATTATTATGATTATTGATTATTTCAAGGTTCGCGTTGCATGAGTTTGGGCAATAATACTGTTTTTATAATAATTGTACTCATTTCAATTATTACACTTATGGGTGTATAACAACGTAACCCACTATTGAACTTGTATTCAAACTGTTTACCATAAACCCTCATGTATATCACTCAAAAGATTGTGTTGACACTTTTTAGCATGTTTATCTTATGTATTTGAGCAACTTATGGTTACGCGTGAAACGATCTTGAAGATGGCTAACTATTATCATTTAACTTTATGTTTTCATGTAGATATTTGGGACTCTATTTGTAAAAAACTCTGATGAATATGAATGGATAAAATCTATCTTTGAAAATGTCTCTTTTGAGTCATTTTCTATGATTATGACTGTTGTACTATGAAATAATACCCCAGATTAGCTTCCGCTGCTATATGTCAAAAATGGGGGTGTTATAGATTGGTATCAAGAGCCAAGGTTATAGAGAACCAGGTTGAACATTACTACAACTTACTTTTCTTTTTCCAGTCCAAGAATAAAGAAGTCCTCCGTGTCACTACATCTTCGGAATAGTATGTTTTTAAAGTACATAACTATTATACTATTATATAAATAACTTATGTTATTTACACTGGGTTGTGAAAGAATGATTTGTCTTTCTCCCAGCCATCCTACTTTCTAATATTTGAGGAATTGCTTTTTCCTCAAACTTTTCAGACTATATCCTGGCTTCCCCGGACTATGTCCCAGCTTTACCAGGAAAAACTTATTCTAGCTCTTCAAATAACTCATTTGGTTTAGTTTCAATAGCTTCACCAATCTTTCACTTTTTCATGATGACCTAATTGAAGGCATGCATGCATTACTATGCTAAATATCACTTACTTCCACCACCAACTATTGTGCCTCCTCTTTCAATGTTCTCTCCAATGTTAATCCTAAGAATTCTTTCTTTCGGAGGTATTATTGCCACTAAGAAACAAGGTTCACTGACCGATCATCCTCTTAATTTTGCCCTTACCTCAAGCATTTTGAATAAGAGAAACCTCTCGTTAAGACATGTCTTGGATCGTCACAAGGAGCTATTTGAGGAGGAAAATTTTAAATCACCTAGATGAACTCTCTCTCTACCGCATTAAGCACATAGAAGACAAAATAAAAGGTCTCGGAAATGGTCGGGTGATCATACAACAAGATTTTGACAATCTAGAAGCCAAACTCCGAGAGTCTCATACTCAAATTGCTAAACTTTAAAGAAAGCAAATGGGAAATAACAGCAAGATTGCTTTGGCTCGCTTCAGGATTGCTAATCTAGAACAAATCATCGAAGATATCCAGGCTCGTCCACAAGAGACAACGGAAGTCTCTGGAATGCAATCTTTAAATATCATGAAACAGCTAGGAAGGACCGTCGTGACTACTAGAATTAGATATAGTTATAACCTTTTGCTATGAACCTAGCCACAGGATGTGTGGTATATAAAATAACAACACTTGTCAAATTTTGACTATGTACAGTACAAAGGCAAGTCGTTCATGATATAATATAATGGTGATCCCGTTTTATATTCATCCTATGTTCTATATTACATCTCCGTCTTCATCATTATGAATCATACCGTGACTTCTAAATAAATCATAGATACTTATTTGATATGAATTATCTATGAATTATCTATGATATCACTATTGTGACAATGTTTTTTTTTTGAACCTTCGTATTTTAAAGATTAGAATTATGATATTCAATTTTATTATGTGTTGTCTTATGTTAATAGAATGCCTCCCAAACCAAGGACGTATACTCTGGAAGCACTAGCATGACTAGGCTGTCATCAGATAACTAGTTGCTGATAGTGTTTCTGCAGCTTTGGAAGCACAAGCCACTAACATGGCAAATACTGATAATACCACCAGACTAAGAGAAGCTCCTGTAGCAAGAAAGTGTTAGCTTACAAGATTAAATGAGCTGCCAACCTTCAACTTAAAAGGTACGGAGGTGCTGTTTTGGACGTATCCGCTGGTTTAAGCGAACTGAATCAGTGTTTTCCTGTAGCAACTGTACCGAAGACTGCAAGGTGAAGTTTGCTATTGGTACTTTAACTGAAGAAGCTCTATCCTGGTGGAATTCTTTTACCCAGCCTATTGGGATAGAAGAAGCTTACAAGATTACCTGGGTTGATTTCAAGAAGCTTTTGAATAAGAAGTAATGTCCCCGGAATTGAAGTCTAGAAGATGGGGTACGAATTTTACCATCTGATGTGATAAAGGAATGATCTCATGACATTATGTGAGTAGATTCCTGGAATTGGCAACCTTATGTTCCACTATGGTGCCTGACTCTGAGAAAATGATGGAAGTTTCTCATCGGGGGTTGCTCTTAGAAGTATTGAAGGGATATGTTACCGCCTCCTAAACTCAAACTCTAGATGAAGCCAATAACATAGCCCAGAGGTAATATGATTAGGTAACAAAGCACACTCCCGGTTGCAAGTATCAAGTGTTCAACAAACGAAAGGTTTGACGATAAAAGAACTTTCAACAACAACAACTACCATAACACCAACACCAACAACCGTTACAATAATCACCAACCATAACAGAACAGAAGACAGGAAACCTTCAGGTCTTATGTTGGTACTCCAACTGAAAATAATGGGTATATTGGAAACCGTCCCTTGTGTAAGAAATGCACTCTGCATCCACAGGACTTGCACTGTTAAGTGTACTACTTGCAACAACGGTCGGTCCAGTCTGACAAAAGAAATGTCAGAAACAAAGCCCAGATACTTAGAAGTAATCTACTACCAGTGACAGTTACTTGTCATGCATGTGGAGAGAAAGGGAATTATGCAAATCAGTGCCAAAAGACCACCAACAATAATGCCCAGGGAAGAGCCTACATGTTGAGGGATATGAATGCTCACAAAACTTCGAACGTAGTTAATATAACGTTGTTAAATGGATAACGTTTTCAGTAAAAATGATATTAGGGCATAGAATTGATATATTAGGATGTTTACATGATATAAACATAGATATAAATGGCATAGGTAGGTTGTGTGAGCTCGTTAATTTTAGTTATGAAAATCATGTTACATAGTGGAATAAAGCGAAAAATTTCCCTGTACAAAGGTGGTATGTATAAATAGATGGATAGTACATTGCATCTAAATTAACAGATGGATATTTACATTGATGAAATTTGTGGGTTGTTATATTATCCAAGAACCATGCTAGAATTATTTGTGACGAGAAAGTCGTCCACATCCCCATCGACGGTGAAACTTTGATCATCCGAGGTGATCAAAGTAAAACCCGACTAAGCCTCATATCCTGTATTAAAACCAAAAGATATATATCCAGGGGATATCAAGTTTTTGTAGCCCAAGTAATGGAGAAGAAGTCAGACAAAAAACGACTTGAAGATATACCAGTAGTTAGAGAATTTCTGGAAGTTTTTCCTGAAGATCTACCCGGCCTTCCTCCAATTCGCCAAGTCGAATTCCAAATCGATTTAATTCCAGGTGCGGCACCAGTAGCCCGAGCACCTTACAGATTAGCTCCTTCAGAAATGCAGGATTTATCAAACCAACTACAAGAGTTAGCAGACTGAGGTTTTATCCGACCAAGTACTTCGCCTTGGGGAGCTCCTGTCTTATTTGTTAAAAAGAAAGACGGATCTTTCAGAATTTGTATCGACTACCGGGAGTTGAATAAACTCACCGTAAAGAATCGTTACCCATTACCCAAGATCGATGATTTAATCGACCAACTTCAAGGTTCGAGTGTTTACTCAAAAATTGACTTAAGATCAGGCTATCACCAACTGAGAGTCAGGGATGAAGATATTCCCAAGACTGCTTTCAGAATGTGGTACGGATACTATGAATTCCAAGTAATGCCATTTAGTTTAACTAACGTGCCTGCTGTATTCATAGATCTCACGAACCGTGTATGTAAACCATACTTGGATAAATTTGTGATAGTGTTCATTGATGATATTCTTATCCACTCCCGTAACAAAAAAGAACACGCAGATCACCTGAGAATAATAATGGAATTACTCAAAAAGGAGAAATTATATGTGAAGTTCTCCAAA
>BQNB010123426.1:4475-20101 GCA_026074375.1 Tanacetum coccineum
CACACTCCATTGGAACACATTGGTAGATGGACTAAGGATCATCTAATAACAAACATGATCGATGATCCTTCTCATTCTGTCTCCACCTGAAAACAACTACACACTGACGCCATGTGGTGTTATTTTGATGCCTTCATAACTTTAGCAGAACCAAAGAACTTCAAACAAGCAATGACCGAACCGTCATGGATCGATGCAATGCAGGAAGAAATTCATAAATTCAAAAGACTTGAAGTTTAGGAATTGGCGCCGTGTCCAAACAAAGCGTTCTTGATCAAACTCAAATGGATTTATAAGGTCAAAACAGATGAATCTGGCGGGGTACTAAAGAATATAGCTCGACTAGTTGCTCAAGGATTCAGATAAGAAGAGGGTATCGATTTCGAGGAATCATTTTCACCGGTTGCTAGAATAGAGGCCATCCATATCTTTGTTGCTAATGCCGCTCATAAGAATATGACGATCTACCAAATGGGTGTCAAAATGGCTTTCTTAAATGGCGAACTTAAATAAGAGGTCTACGTTTCTCAACCCAAAGGAATTGTTGATCAGGACAACCCATCGCATGTGTACAAGCTCAAAAAGCCTCTTTACGGTCTAAAACAAGCACCACGTGCATGGTAGGATATGCTGTCAAGCTTCCTCATCTCACAACAATTCTCAAAAGGTGCAGTTGATCCAACACTCTTTACACGGCATACTGGAAATGACATATTACTGGTACAAATTTATGTTGACAATATACTATTTGCATCAACTAGTACTGCCATGTGTGATGAGTTTGCTAATCAGAGACCACTAAGTTTAAAGATGTCGATTGATGGGGAAAATGTCATCTCTTTTTTTGATTAAAAATTTTCAAAGTTCCTAAAGGGCTCTTCATAACCATCTAAATATGCTTATGAATGTTAAAAAATATTGTTTGCATTTACTGAATTCTGTCGACCACACATGATTGAAAAACAAGAAACTGGTGAAGACTACAGGGGAAAACCAGTTGATGCTACACTTCTTTTTTTCTACCATGGGCATGATTGAATCCTTAATGTATCTTACATCTAGTATACCTGACCTTAACTATGTTTTCTGCTTATGTGCCCGGTATCAGGCTAAGCCTACCGAAAAACACTTATAAGCGGTGAAACAGATCTTTTGATACCTTAACGGAACCATTAACATGGGACTATGGCACTCGAAGGATACTGATATGTCACTCACAGCTTATGTAGATGCCGATCACGCGGGGTGTCGGACATAGACGTAGTTACATGGGAAGCGCTTAGTTTAGGTGCTAAACTTGTTAGCTGGTAGACTTTTTTTTTCCCTCAAAGAAGCAAAAGAGCACTGCTATCTCAAGTACAGAGGCTGAATATATTGCCTTGTCTGGATGTTGCTCACAAATCCTATGGATGCGTTTACAATTAACAGACTATGGTTTTAAATTCAATAAGATTCCTCTGTACTGCGACAACAAGAGTGTGATTGCTTTATGTTGCAACAATGTTCAACATTCAAGAGCTAAGCACATCGATATTCGCTACCATTTCATAAAGGGAGCGCAAGTGGAGAATGGGAATCGTGGACTATACGTTGTCCAGATGAATACCAATGGTTGACATCTTTACTTAACCGTTGCGCGACGAGAAGATTTAACTTCTTGAACGATAAGCTTGGTATGAGAAGCATGTCTCCAGAAACGTTTAAACGTCTGGCAGAGGAAACGGAAGAGTGATGGTGGTAACTCATATCCTATATATATGTACATATGAAAACATAAAAAAATCCAAAAAAGATTTTCACTTTTATAAAATTTTACAAAAAAAGAACAAAATTAAAAAATCAGAAAAATATAAAAAAATATGTATCTATGGCATGTCTTCTAATATAACATACATTTACGGCCTTTGAAATGTCATTTATAATGATACGGGCTGTAAATGAAGGTGTCGAGCAGATAGTGTCAAAAGCTTTCAAAACATGCCAAAATGGCTTGCTATTATTTCAGATAGCAACCCGGTCATCATCTTAAAGGCAAGTATGTCATAAAGAAAACTTGACCTCATAACGGGAATTAATTTTCTTGGGAATGAATTACTTTATATTCATTCAAAGGCTTGTGATTATTTTGCATTACAATCCGTGCTTTCTATATCTGTAAGTGTATGTGTCAATGCGATTATGTGTTCAAAATAAGAGAAATCTATTTTCTTGGGTGTTGATTTTCACATAATATACAATATCATCTTTTAGATTCATCAAAATTCATTCATTTTTTAAGACATTTTGAAACCAACAAATAAACGTCTGCAACTCTTTCAATAGAAACGGGTCATTATTTAAGGGGGAGAATCTGTCAAAATCATCTTCTTCATAATTAATAAAGTGTCAATCAGAAAAGGTTTTTAATGGTGTCGGGTGAATAATTAAAGGGGAGTTGATAAATGTCAACTTAATAGGGCTTTATTTGCTATATGTTTAATATTGTTCGGTGTTAATGCAATATGGGAATTTTGTTTTCTTGTTGACTAAAACCTTTAGACGGCTAGTTTGCAATTTGGGGAAACCTAGTTTGCCTTAGAAAAGTTTAAAAAAACTAGTAACATCATTAAACCATAGGGGGCATTTATGTTCAAAAACAAAAAGGATTTTAAACATAAAACACACTTTGCCGCTTTCTTACATACGAACACAAACACACTCACTTAAACCCCTTTTCCTCAATTGTTGATTTTAAGACCATCAAGATTTTGTTTAAACTATGTTCTAAACTAAAGGTACTCTCGTTAAGATGTTCAATCACCTTAATTTGGACCCAATCTGAATTTTTCTGCTCGATACCCTAAAATTTCAATTCAAAATTACATCACCTTCAAAAAGTGTATGAATTTTAAATGAGGGAGGGGTTTTGGACTATAGGGTAGAGGATTGTGTGCTTTAATAGTTTTTAATAGGGATAACTCATTCATAACTTTTGGCTCAATTCTTGGTTTCAAAAAGTTTGAAAATGGGTTAAAACTTGAAAAAGTTTATGGGTTTGGGTTTAGAAGCTTTATAATGAGTGATTAAGTGCATGTGAGTGTTAAATATCTGGTTTGTTTGAAAAATCTTGGAAGTTGGGAGTTTTCGAGCTCTTGTGGCTCGAACTTGACTTATGTCAAGAGTTGTGTGGATAATCTGTGTTATAAAGATATTGGTATGATATATGATGTTGTAGTCTATGTTTTTAAACGATTATTGTAGCTTAAAAAGGTGTAGAATAGATGTGTACAAAATTACTTAGGCGATTCTATACTTATGAAAAAACAAGCGATTTATACACCTGAATTTGTTTACAGGCGTTCTTATACATGTGAAATTGTACAAGCGATCTATATATGTGAAATTTAACAAGAGATCAATACATAAGCTAGTTGTACAGGCGATCTATACAAAATTACTTAGGCGATCTATACCTGAATTTATATAGGCGATCTATACATGCATCTTAACACATGCGATCTATACAAGCATATTTAACACAGGCGATCTATACCTTGTTAGTCTTTCATAGGCGATCTATACTCAATCTTAAGGCAAACTATACTTGATTTTTTCTAATAGAATTAATCTCATAATCTTGGTAAATCAACCTAATAACCTAATCTAAGTGTAATTTAACCTTTTCTTGTCATTCAGTGATTAAGTTAGGTATGATTTTCCTTAGAAATCCTAAGTATTTGCCTTGATTTCATTAGTTTGCCTATAGTCAATGTGGTGTATGAGAGTGTGTGTATCCTGGTTGCATGTGTATTAGTAATTTGCATTGTGTGTAGTTGTATCAATTTGTTGCCTTGTATTTGTTTGCCTATCACCTGTAGTATACCCAGTTTTGCATCAATAATCTTGAATCATGACCTAGATTGTCTATCAGTGTTATATATATTTGCTTGTGTATGAACTGTATGTGACAACTCTTAGCAAAATCATAACTTCCATCACCGCTTAACAAACCAAGCTTGACCTTGAACTTATTCCCAAAGAGAATCGACTAAACATTGGAAAATGCAATGGAAGAATCCCTCGTGGATTAAAACCAAAAGATGAAACATTTCAAGTTGTTCTGGATGCACTTGCACTTACTCCTTGCTATCCCTTGCATTTCTCATCAATGTGATGTTCCTGAAGTGTACCATGCATCAATTTGGATTGCATATTAGCAAGCATGATGATTCTATAGATTCAAGATTGACAAGAGAATTGATTCAAGACTTACCTTGGAAGTCTTCAGAGATATCTTTCAGATTTTCCCAAGAGTACCTGGTCGTGACTTTGATGCTCTTCCTTCTGAAGAAGACACTATATCTTTCTTAAGAGATCTCGGTCATACTGGGGTTATCAATTCTCTCAATGATGTTGTTGTTGATCAGATGCATCAACCGTGGAGAACTTTTGCTGCTCTTATCAACAGAAGCCTATCTGGAAAGACTACTGGTCTTGACAAACTTCATCTTTCCCAAGCACAAATCCTTTAGGGGCATGTACCATCAGAAGAAATTTAGGAATATGTGGAACTCTCTGGGAAGACTTCCACTTATAAGATTGTTAACAAAGTCTAGAATAATAAGGGAAAGATGTCTACCCTCGTTTCACACCAAAGTCTATTCACCACTTCGTGATTCAGAAAACGTCACTCTCCTGGAGAAATAGAATTAGGATGCCACACCTCCAAAGTTGAATTACTTGATAAAACACCTTAGATTGTTTCAAAGAAAGAAGCATCCAGAAATATGGAGATGTTCTACTTGAATGTTTGACAAGTCCAGAGATAAAGGAAAGCAAAGCGTACAAGACTTATCTTTGCTATGCTATAGGTGCAGTGCCTCCCAAGGTCGCTAGGAATTTAAGAAAGCGTCTACATCTAAGAAAGATAGTGTTCCTATCTAAGCAGATGAAGAACCTGTCCAGAAAGGCAAAAGAGTTAAGAGAGCTACTAAGAAACCTTTAAATACGCCAGCAACATGTATCGTCATCAGAGAACCCACTGTGGAAACTAAGTCTAAAAGAAAGGAAAAGGAAAAGGTAGATGTAGCTCATGGAAAAGGAATAGAGTTACTATCCCATCGCAATTATTGGTACGTCTGAAGAATGAAGGAATTATCGAAGGAATTATCCGAAATTATTATGATCGTGAAGATGGTGAAATTACACCGAGTTTCGTAGTATAGTGTTAAAAAATTGAAAAAGTTAGAAAAATAGCAACAAAAAAGAGAAGGAAAGTTTGAAGATAATTGTTTTGTAACTACCGAAGGAATTACACGAAGGATCGATTATTCGTTGATACAAATCGACGATGTAGAGTATTGTATAAAGTGGAAGATATCGCCACTTGCCTTGTATAGTATGTAAAGTATGTGATGTTTGGGAAGTTAACCGTCATGGGAACGCCAACTTAGTTTATTGTTTTTGATCTAAGATCAAGACGTTGTAAATAGTTGTGTCTTTGTCATGGTAACGGTCGGGAAAAGTGTCTAGCAACTCGTATTTTAGACTTAATCTATTTGTTTTGTAATTTTTATTTAAAAACAATTTATTTCCCTTTCCTAATCATTAACCATGGGTTTTACGCGAATGAGGATGTGATCGAGCTTGCACGTCTATTCTGTCGTTACGGCCATGCATGCATGTCTTAGCTGCCTTGTTGGTTTATTACTATTGGTGAAAGTTAGAAGATCCATACCCTATATTACTCTACTATTCCTACTCTTTAGCTTATTCGAGGTGGGAGTGAGTAGTCACATGTGTCTATCCCGTCATTACGGGTGTGTATTTGTGGTCTTTGTCACCCTCCTGGAATATTGGTATCGATAGAGATTAGTTAGAGTAATCAACCCTAAGCCATATCATATACACCCATATTTACCTTTGTTGATCCCAACTTGATCTTGCAAACCTTGTTGAAGGGTTAGGTGTATTGAATAGATTCAAGACAACTATGCTAGAAACTTTGTTGATACTAAAGAGTATGCAGAATCTACTCTTTAATACTTAGAAGAATATCAATGTAATAGTAAACTGTAATGCAGTAGAATAAATAATGAATATAACCAAAAAGCTTCAATATTATTATGATGAATACTACAAGTACTCTGTCTAGTACTAGGTTTTACAACCATAAAGCTATGAATGTGTCTATCGAGATGTGTTTACAACCATAACCTAGGATCTTCTTTTATACACCATGGAGTCCTTTACAAGATAACTACAAATCATCTAAACTTATATAAGATATCAACATATCTTCTAATTATATAGGATATACATTGAATCATTCCATACATATCATAAAACACGCTTTTATCTCCTCTTCACACGTCTTTATCTTCATGTAGTCTTCAGTCTTTATCAGTAGTATAAATCCCTTCAGCAGTGTTAAGTTTAGTACTAGTAGTACTAACTTATACCTAGCAGTACTAACATTCTTCTAGCAGTACTAACTGGTTTATACTGCCAGTTATAACTTAAACAATACTAACACTTTGACTTGGCAGTACTAAGTCTAATAAGTTTAATTCCCAACAATCCTCCCCTAAACTTGTGATTTACCTCCAAATCATCAAGTTTCTTGAATTAAACCTTTTTGAGAGGATTCTTCCAAACATTCTTTTAATTCTGAAGTTGAGACTTTACAAACCTGAGAAGTTCAAATGCCATTTCACTTTCTTGATCAACCTCTAGTCTTCTACTTAACATCCTTAAAAGCATTTCTTGAGTAAGAGGATATTTCTTTTCTATCATCATATGAATAGCAATTCCAGTATGCATCAGCAACATATGAACTCCACATGAGTCAAATAATCTCCAGCTTATCAAGTTGTAGTCCTGTTGATTCTTCCATATTTCATCATCTTCATTAGGCTCAAATTAGATCTTCAGATCTCCCTAAAGTAACAAGTCATATCCTTCTGGACTTGTTGTATCATACCTTTCTTGTACCAGTTTGTGTAGATCCAGGACATCTTGCCTATCAAAATCATCAAGCATTTCATTAAATATTTTGTAGTTTTTAGAACTTCCATCTCCTCTAATGATTTCATAATACATCATATTTTCTGTCAAGACATGTGTCTTCCAGTCAACTATTGGGTATTTAGTAGCAAGAGACTCAACATCAATAGCAATATCATCCATTAGAACTACATCCATACTATCTCTAAGCTCTTTCTTCTCAGCATCATCCTCTAGTTTATGTTTCTTGGCATTGTCTTTAACAGAATCTTCTCTTGATCTCTTTTTACTAGACTTTTGTTGAAAATTAAATCCATGTCTCTTCATCACTTCCTTTTCAATCTCAAAATCCTTAGGTATAAAAGAATTATTTTGATCCCATACTGTTTCAAATATTGGTCTAATATCTTCATAGCTCATACCTTTGAAATGACTCAGCTTGTATCCTCCTTGATTCTTCAAATATATACACATGTTCTTTCTTACGTCAGCTTTAGAGAAAGATCTGTTCTGAACTGCATGATATTTTAGAACAGCAAGATCACTCCAATCAATATCATGGGCTTGATCAGCTTCAGCTACAACTTCTTGTTCTTGTCTTGCTCTATCAAATTCTTCTTGTAACTGTTTAGCTATTTTTGTATCCCTAGCAATCCTTTGTCTTTCTTCTTCATTAATCTGTTCTTGCAATCTAATAGCTTCTTCATGCCCAAGTCTTTCTTGCTCTAATTGCTTCTTTGTCTTCTTTTGAACAGATTCATCTTCTTTCATAATAGCTTTTCCTTTATCTCTTTTCTGTACTCCTTCTAATATACACTAAATTTTCAGCAGCAGTACTAACTTTAGGAGTCGCAATAGCAGTACTAACTGATATGTTAGCAGTACTAATTTCTTTTTCACCCTTTTTACCACTACCAAGATCTCCCACTAGCTCAGTAGGCTCTTCTTGATCTAAAAGTATCTTAGTATCAGCACTAGTCCTCCCATGAATCCCATCATCCTCTTAAATCCATGAAGTTCCTTCATCTTGTACCAATAAAATAGAGGGGTTTTTGATCAATCTCGGTAATTCTCCTCCCTTGTTTGGAAGGATCCTCCAAATCTTCTTCAGTATTAGATATAACCACTCTTGCCCTTCTTCTAGGTTGCCTTGACTTAACTTTGTGTTCTAACTTCTTCACCCGCATGATGAGCTTGGTGTAAGCATTACTATATACCTTCTTGGTGTGCTTTAAATCTTGCTCCAAGCTTGCCACTTTTGTTAACAATTGTGTATAAAGAACCGTTAATTCATTAAGTGTCATACTACCCTCATCACTTCGAGGTGTTTGACCTCCTGGGAGAGGTGAATCATGGGGTGGTGTAGGTACCCTGAAAGGTGATGAAAGTGGTGGTTGTGAGGTGGATGGAGTAGTGATAGGTATGTGATGGGACTCAACTGGGATTGTTGATCCTTCACCCTGCTGAATTGGACCCTGAACAAGCATGCTTGAAAATAGTGGAATGTTTACCCCAGTATAACCCTTGGAAACCCTTTTCATATTGCTGAATAGTTTTTGTGTGAGGGTAGGAGCAACATAAGTTCTTTTATGAGGTAGAATCTCTGATGTTTGTTCAAAAGGATTTGAATGAACCTAGGATACATCAAGAATTTAAACCTACTGTCCAAATTTTTTACCATGCCCTAATCATTTTAGAAAAGTTGAAAGTCCTATTTATGGCCAGGAAAATGATAGTAGTTGCTATGTTGCTACTAAACTGCTCCCAAGCAGTCTTCTTAGGGCTTAAGCAATAAAGAATAGTATGTATTAAGAATCTCTATTGAGGGGAAAAGTGACCCTTTTGGAAGGTCAATTTGTCAGAATCAGAAGCATACCCCATAAGAGCAAGCAGCTCAAAAATTTCAGAATTAGTTAGGGAACTAATACCATCAGCATCTTCTAACTTGACCTGTCTTC
Source organism: Tanacetum coccineum (assembly GCA_026074375.1). Classification (NCBI taxonomy): domain Eukaryota; kingdom Viridiplantae; phylum Streptophyta; class Magnoliopsida; order Asterales; family Asteraceae; genus Tanacetum; species Tanacetum coccineum. The sequence goes on from BQNB010123426.1 coordinate 13,418, forward strand.
TAAGAGATGCTTCAGTAATAGTCTTGAGTTGGCCATCAATGGTTACAGTTATTTCCACTTCTCCATCTTCAAGTGTGCTTGTAGAAGCAGTTTGCCAAAACTATTGAATGAGTGAAGACTAGATAGTAGGATTTTTAGTTAGAGCAAACTTTATGTGACTTGCGTTGAGGAAATATACTATCTGTTGAAAATCTTCACTTCCTTCTAGTTTGAGTAAGTAAGCGACCATGTTGTGGGTATCACAGAATTCCAAATTAGCCATGATTGATGAAGTTATGATAAGGGTTCTGGGTTTATGTTCGTTGATGAGAATATGAGAGTTTGGTAAAGTTAATTGAAATTATGTAGAGAGCACTTAGGGTTTTGATTTGACCGACTTAATAAAATTGAATATTTTTCTCAAAGAAACCTTGTAAGAGAAAGAAATATCATAAATTTTCCGAATCATAGACCCCTATAAGCAAGTTGTAGGCGGAAATATCGCAACGGCTATTAATTAATTAAAAAAATTCTGTTATACCTCAAACTGTACTAACAGTCACCTACCAGTACTAATTTTAGCCTAACAGTACTAACTTTAAGCCCACCCGTATTAACTTTACCCATTAGTATTAAGATATGCCTGGTAGTATATAACACCCCCATTTTGACATTTATAGTAGCGGAAGCTAATCTGGGGTATTATTTCATAGTACAACAGTCATAATCATAGAAAACGAATCGTAAAGAGACGTTTTTGGAAAATTTAGTTATCATTCATTATTTCATCGGAGTTTTTACAAATAGAGGTCCCAAAATCTACATGAAAACATAAAGTTTGAATGATAACAGTTTAGCCATCTTCAAATCTGTGCCACTCCGTGCCATAAGATGCTCAGTTACCTAAGATAAACATACTAAAAAGTCAACACAAAGGTTGAGTGAAATTCATAGGTTTATGTTAAACAGTTTGAATACAAGTTCAATAGTGGGTTACGTTGGTATACACCCATAAGTGTAATAATTGCAATGAGTACAATTATTATGGAAAACAGTATTATTGCCCTAAGCTCATGACACCGAGACCTTATGATAATCAATAATCACAAGAAGTTGCCCCCAACGGGTGCCTTTGCCAAACACCCTCATAGTGATTCAAATAAAGTGTGTTTGGTTACCAGAAAGTATAGGTACACCAACAAGGGAGTTCAGTCACAAATAGATCTATTCACAGCATTCGCGCTTACTCCAAAAAGTAGTTAACGGTTCATGATAGTGGGGTCTTAATGGCCAAAGTAAGGACTTAGGCAATAATATGTCAGGATAGCATATAGTTGGAAAAACACTTGTATTCATGGTTTATAGCATGTGTCCCCCTCGCGGGTTTATAAAAACATTAGAAGATTTAAAATGCGAGGCTATGAACTCACCTTAACAGGGGAAATCTGATTGATGGCAAAAGTATATCAAGTGAAAGTAACAGCTACGTCACGCAACCTGGGGTAATATGTCAAGTCTTAGTGTGATGGTTTATGTTTCAAAACTTCATAAAGTTTAACGTATTACTTTGATTTATTAATTTATTGAAATATTGTATCACTGTTCGGGTTATCATAATCCGGAGGCCATGTAGTATCGTTTGAGGAGTCAGGGCACTTTAAATCGTAAACCCAGCAAACTCGTCAAAACAAATACCCTCATATGAAATTCCCTAGTAACGTGATACGATAAGATTTTAAGTTTCTTCAAAAGTTAGTCGATGATAAATTACGATAATTATATAACGTAATTGTTTTATAATGTGTCGATCGTTGATTAATAGCGATAAATATATCGGGTTTTAATAAAATTGAGTGTTATAATATTAACAGATATTTTTATAATTTATATAAAAATATTATATTTTATATTTTTTAGTTTGCAAAAATGGTAATATATACCCTTGATTTATAAACTTTTACAAGTTTAGTCCCTTATATATAAAGTATATATAATTTAAACCTTTAACTTTGAAACTTGGCAAGATAGGTCCTTATAGTTATAACTTTTAGGAAAATAACATTTTCAACCCCTCTAGTTATAAATTTTAGAAAGTTACGATATATACCCCTTGCATGGAAATGATTTACAAATCAATTCCAAAAAGCCATGCAAGCTTATTTTAGGGTTCCAAATGATATTTGTAGGTTATAGCTTATTAGAATAAGCTAAAATAAGATGTTCTAACGTAACAAAAGTTTAGAAAAAAGAATCTTTATCTAGAAAATCAAAACGGGTTATTTTTAGGGTTTTAGTCAAAACACATGGGTTTGAGGATTCAAGGCTTCAAACAAGAGTTTAAATATGATCTTAAGAGTATTATGAACATTCTAAAACAGATTATGAGCTTATTGAACAAGATTTTGAGCTTACTTGAGCTAAAATGGGTCGAATGAGGGTTTTTGGGTTCATACGCCTAGAAATGACTTCAAGGGCTTCCTTATCTTGATTCTTGGATTATATTCTAATCTTAGGGACTTCACTTGATCCTATTTAGTCTGATTTAGAACTCTATTTGAGTGGTGATGAAGATTTGAGGTATGATTGAAAGGGTTGCTTGGATTCGGCTTATATAGTGCTCAAAACCCTTGGTGCCCAAGTTTTATGCTTGGAGTAGGGATCAAGGTGCTAGAGTAGTGACTAAGGAAGGTTATAGGGTAAGTATGGAAGCTATGAGAGTAGCTATGCAAGGTGGTGAGGGTGTATGAGGGTTCGGTTTATATAAGATGACAAGGAGGTGACAATGCAAACTTAGTGGCCAAGGGAGGTGAAGGAGGTGCATGGCTGCTTGCTTGTGACATGGTAGTGATGTCATGGTGGTCCTAGGATGCTTGCTTGAGGTTCTTGTTTGATTAAATGGGTTAAAATGAAAGAAAAAGGGTGACGGGTGGTTTAGGGTTTCGGGTTAGGGTTTTTGGTTTTTAAAAGTGTATCATTTTTAGTGTTAATTCGATTATGGTTAGGATTTAAGATAGTTTTATGTTTAGGATTAGGTTTTTAGGATAAGGTTTAGGGTTTGAGGATTATGGTTTAGGAAATAGTTTTTTAAGGTTTAGATTTTATTTTAGGTTTAAAGTGAAATAGGTTTTAGTGTTTCAAAGGTTTAAGGGCTTTAAGATGACTTAAGGATTAGTTTAGGGTTTAAAATCATTGCATTAAGTGCCTTGTACCTTGTTTTTAAAGTGGTGGGAAGAAACTAAAAGTGATTTAAGGAGGTAAAATGACCTATTTTGGTTTTCTTGCATTATTGACTTGTACATTGGGCTTTTTAGAAAAGTTGTAGACTTGGATTTAGAGGGAAAATAGATCAAAGTTGTGCATGTATACTTGTACACATGTTTGACGTCTTGCACATTTAATTTTATATGTATACAATTACATATAATTAGGGTTTTGATATAAACGTTAATGGATAAAGTCTATTTTGATATAATGTTGTAAATGGTATGTTAAATGGATAATGTACTTGGTAAAAATGATATTAAGATATAGACTTGACATATTAGGATGTTTACATGATATAAACATAGATATAGATGGCATTGGTAGAGGTTGCGTGAGATCGTTTACTTTAGAGATGCAAGTTATGTTGCATAATGAGATAAAGCAAACATTTCCTTGTGATGTTTCAAAACAGATGTGGATACTTGGCACAAATTTGATCTTCATGTTCCCACGTAAATTCTGGTCCTCTTTTAGAGTTCTATCTTACTTTGACTATAGGAATACGACTTTGTTTTTGTTGCTTGACTTCTCGATCCATGATCTCCACTGGTTCTTCCACAAAGTTGAGTTTGTCATTGAGACGAAGCTCTTTCATTGGAATGACAAGGGATTCGTCAGATAAGCATTTCTTTAGATTAGAAACATGGAAAGTACTATGGACATTGCTAAGCTCTTCAGGAAGCTTAAGTTTATATGCCACTGGGCCAATCCATTCAAGGATTTTGAAAGGTCCACTGTACCGGGGATTAAGCTTTCCTTGTTTTTCGAATCGAATGACACCTTTATGAGGTGACACTTTTAAAATAACAAGATCTCCAACTTAAAATTCTAAAGGCTTTTGCCTTACATTGGCGTAGCTTCTTTGCCGGTCTCTTGCAGCTTGCAAGCGTTGTCGAATCTGCACTATCTTTTCAGTGGTTTCATGGATTATTTCTGGTCCTGTAAGTTGAACATCTCTAACTTCGGCCCAGCAAACAGGTGATCTGCACTTTTGACCATAAAGTGCCTCAAATGATGTTGCCTTAATACTGGCATGGTAACTGTTATTGTAGGAAAATTCTACTAATGGTAAGTATTTTTCCCATCCTTTTCCAAAATCTATAACACAGGCTCGAAGCATGTCTTCAAGTGTTTGGATGGTCCTTTCACTTTTTCTATTAGTTTCGGGATGATATGCCATACTCATGTCTAATTGAGTACCTAAACCACTTTGTAATGATTGCCAGAATCTGGACGTGAAATGACTATCATGATCCAAGATGATAGATATTGGCACTCCATGCCGAGAGACTATTTCCTTTATGTACAATCTTGTAAGGGTTTCCATACTATTTATCTCTCGAGTAGGGATGAAATGTGCGGATTTGGTAAGGCGATCGACAATGACCCAGATTGTGTCATGTTTGTTTGATCTTTTGGGTAGTTTTATGATGAAATCCATTGTTATTCTCTCCCACTTCCACATAGGAATCTCTAGTTGTACCAGTAAGCCGGATGGCTTTTGACATTCTGCTTTAACTCTAGATCATGTTAAACACTTACCAACATACTCAGCGATGATTGTCTTCATGTTAGGCCACCAATAGAGTTTCTTTAGATCCTGATACATCTTATCAGAACCTGGGTGAATGGAATACTTTGATTTATGGGACTCATACATGATTAAGTCTCTCATATTACCAAAAAGTGGTAACCAGCTTTGGTTTTTAATACAACGAGTTCCATCAGGACGTATTTCAAATGCTTTGTCCATTCCTCGTAAGTTCTCAGCTTTGATGTTTTCTTCTTTGAGTGCTTCAGTTTGAACTTTAAGAATTTGTGATGGTAATTTTGGATGAATGGTCATAACTAATGATCTAACTCGGAGTGGTTTGATTCGTTCCTTCTAGCTTAAGGTATCTGCTACGACATTTGCCTTTCCAAGATGGTAGCAAATTTTACAATCATAATCTGCAAGCAATTATAGCCAACGGCGTTGTCTCATGTTCAACTCTTTCTGATCAAGGATATGCTGAAGACTTTTATGATCAGTGAACACAGTACATTTGGTGCCATACAGATAGTGTCTCCAAATTTTAAGAGCGAACACTACTGCTCCTAATTCGAGATCATGAGTGGTATAGTTTTCTTCATTAGGCTTAAGTTGTCGGGATGCATATGCAATAACCTTCTCTCTTTGCATTAACACCGCTCCCAGACCTTGATGGGATGCATCACAGTAAATAACAAAATCATCATTTCCTTCTGGTAATGCTAAGATTGGAGCTTCACATAGCTTTTGTTTAAGTAGTTGAAAAGCTGACTCTTGGTCTTCGCCCCAGATATACTTCTTGTTTTTCTGGGTTAATTCAGTCAAAGACTTTGCAATCTTTGAGAAATCTTTGATAAATCTTCGATAATAGCCGGCAAGTCCTAAGAATTGATGTATTTCTGTAGGTGTAGTAGGAGATATCCAATTCTTAATTGATTCAATCTTGGCGGGGTCAACATGAAGTCCTTGACTATCAATTAAGTGTCCAAGAAATTGCACGATACGAATCTAGAAATCACACTTGGAGAACTTGGCATACAACTTCTCTTTCTTGAGTAATTCTAGGATTATTCTCAGATGATTTGCGTGCTCTTCTTTGTTACGAGAGTAGATGAGAATACCATTGATGAACACTATTACAAATTTGTCCAAATATGGTTTACACATACGGTTCTTGAGATCCATGAATACAACAGGTGCGTTAGTTAAACCAAATGGCATCACTTGAAATTCATAATGTCCGTATCTTGTTCTGAAAGCAGTCTTGGGAATATCTTTATCCCTGACTCTCAGTTGATGATAGCCTGATCTTAAGTCAATCTTTGAGTAGACACTAGAACCTTGAAGTTGGTCAAATAAGTCATCAATCTTGGGTAATGGGTAACTGTTGGAAACACGAAAAGTGTCGGTCACTTCCAAGTTGTAATAGTCTTAGGTCGTAATTTATGTAACCTTAAAGTTTTCATTTTTATTGTTCCTATAGGGTTAGTAACACTAGTTGTACAAGAATTTTTTGCTAAAAACCATTAAAAATGTGTCTTTTTGAGTTTTGAAGATTTGAGTTTCGTAGTAGTTGGGACCGAACGAGTTGGACCGAACAAGGAAACCGAACGAGTTGGACCGAACAAGGAAACCGAACGAGTTGGACCGAACAAGGAAACCGAACGAGTTGGACCGAACAAGGAAACCGAACGAGTAGGACCGAACAAATCAACCGAACTAGCATATTCTAGTTTGAACCGAACGAGCATTACTCAAGTTGGAACCGAACGAGTTCTTTCCTAGTGACAACCGAACGAGTTCTTTCCTAGTGACAACCGAACGAGGAGGACCGAACGAGTAGGACCGAACTAGCTAATTTTTGTCAACCGAACTAGTGAAACCAAATTAAGTTTAAAATTAACAAACTC